>JAVQKC010011133.1:0-18068 GCA_036025475.1 Philypnodon macrostomus
CTGGCAGAGGGGCATAACCTGGCAGAGGGGCCTAACCTGGCAGAGGGGCGTACCCTGGCAGAGGGGCATAACCTGGCAGAGGGGCGTAACCTGGCAGAGGGGCATAACCTGGCAGAGGGGCGTAACCTGGCAGAGGGGCGTACCCTGGCAGAGGGGCGTACCCTGGCAGAGGGGCGTACCCTGGCAGAGGTCACAGGTCCGCAGACAGACCCGTCTCATATTTTCATCTGTTTTGAAGCACTTTCTGGGCAGGCACAATGGGTCACAAATTTGGCCAAAAAATGTAAGGCTTTAGTACAATAAAAAAAAGGGTCATCTTTACTTTGTCATTGTCTTCCTCGTTACCAACCAGAAAACATCAGTCTTGAAAAAACAGTCGACACAAAGAGTTGAGTTCAATCCTGTTTATTACAAATATTTGATCATTTTTCAGATTTTCCTCATTCTGAGTCTGTTTTATTTTTTACAGTAGTTTTATGTGCGACTTTAGCCTGGGTCACAGTAAGATTCACACAGTTATTGGCACTTAACTGGGAACACTGGGATATTACTGGGGAAGGGCAGGGAAGGTGTGTGTGTGTGTGTGTTTATCATATACATTAGACTGGCACTTTACTGTTTAAAAGAGATGCTAACCACATTATACTAGATTTTACACTGTCAAATGTCTAATGAAATTATCTTGCAAATTAGGGAGAATATTACTCCCAAAACTATGTTGAGGTCCATGTTTTATACTGATCTCATCAAAATCATACCAGACTTGTGTCTAGACTTTGCTTCAGTCACATGTTTGAGTAATCCTGTATTCTCTAGCACTACCTTTACGCCTAATTCACACTGACTGGTACGGAACGGGCGCTGGAGGAGCTCCCGCTGAAAAAGAAGCCCCTGAAGTCTGTGCTCATTCACACCAACTGCTGCTGTACGTGAATGAGGCGTTATGTGAGCTCCAAACTCTTGGTTCCTCCATATCCCCTGCTCCCTAGCCCTAGCCCCTCCTAGCCCAGGAAGTACTGACCAAAACAAAACATGTACAGCTCCGTTTCTACTGATCGCTCACAGAGATTTTCATTGTGTGATAAAATTGTGTAATAAAATTGCATTTATTGTGGTAACATTAGACAAGAATCTAAGTGCCGGTCTAACATATGCAGGTGTTTTGGGAGAAAAGGGTAAAGTTCTGTTTTTTTATCAAAGTGAGGTTTTTCTCTGACATCATCCGATGCTACTGCATTGTGTCGTTGTCATTTTGTATTTTTTTCATCTTTTGTGTATTTCCAAAAAAGCTGTAGATTATTGAGGTTATGGAGAGTAAAGGATAGGCCTCATGCAGAAGGCGTTTGTATGTGGTCATAATGTACAGATCCTATTTATATATTTATAATGAGTTCACCAGAGAATACAGTCAGGCCTGGTATCACGACGAAGAGGTTAGAGTGTGACTGCTGAGGTAAGTACTCGGTAATACTGGTATACTGGGGTCACAAAGCTGTTTGGATTCTCATTCTGTAAAGCCATCGGGGAGAATTCTTTTGCCACATAGGGCTATACAAATAAAATTGAATTAAGTCACAAGGTGGACACACTGAACATTTTGATCATTGCACTGACAGCTGTAATAGATGCTGTAAATGGCTGATGAAATCCCAGCTTGGTGACACTATGTGGATACAGTTTATAGTCGTCGAGAATAGCTTTTCAAGTTAAAAGCTTCGTATTACCAGGCCTGCTGTTTATTTTTTTACCCAACAACACCAGAGACAATAAGAACTACATCATGTCTATTCATTCTGCTTCACGTTAAGTACGTTTATAGGATTATGTATATCTGAGGTAAGAGCGTGTCAGCATGGCCTCTCCCCAAACCCTACTCTTTTTTCTCTCATTCAAACGTCTGAAAAATAAAGTTGCTTTGTATCAGCGCTGAGAGGTTGGTTTTAAAGGGGAACTATGCAACTTCTTTTTATACTAAATAAACAGATTGTGGGGTGAATGAAGCTCGCCATTGGCCTTGCAAAAATGAGAGGGCTCAAAGAAATAGTAAGACCTGGTGTTTTTGTGGTTGAACTGGTGTGTTATGATAAAGTCTATATTCATTGGGGTCTTTCTGTGTATCAGGACAGTTCTATTCTCCAAAATGGTAGGAAAGCTGATTCAAAAATTCAAAAAAATCAAGTTCCATAGCTCCCTTTTAAATCAGGTTATGGCTGAAAGCTCCAGAGGTAAAACTGGTTTGACTTTGACTGCATCAGTGACAGAGGACGCTAACATTTAATGCTAATGTTGTGGTGAGGTTAGACTGTTTCACGTTAACGTCATGGTGAGGTTAGCCTGTTTTAGCATGTATAATATTTATATAAATGATGATGTCTCTGGTGCGGCGGGAGGCAGAGGTCACAAGAGTTTATACAGAGGTCTGAAGAAAAGAGATAGACCTTTACAGTCGGTAATACACTGTAAATACAAGCCAAGAATGCACTGCAAATGGGCAGCTTTTTGATCCCAACAGCAATGCGCCAAACAAACACAAAATCAAAGGCAATGTGCGTGAACAGTTTTAAAGATATACTATGAACTGGAGTTGTATGTTGGCATGTAGTTGCCAAACCAGAAATTGAAAGTCAGTAGGGGCCATTTAAATATTGACATATAATGACATATAACAAAATATTAAAAGCTGACACCAACGGAACCATTACTAGCACATTTGTGGAATCACTGTAAAAGCTGCTCATTTGCATAACATTTCATATTGAGCAATGCAAACGTCATCATTGGACCATTGGGCTCTTATTTTGAAAAGTCCCCACTTCCCTTCTCTGTTGTCTAAAGTGTTTACAGTTTTTACTTTTCTACAAACACAACCTTAAGACAATGTCATTTTTTTCTCCAACAGGGCCCCTACACAAGATATTGGTTGTCATAGCATAATCGTTTGGCAATTTATCCAATGTGTATCCAGCCTTTTTCTTTATTGAAAAGAAATAAACTAATAAGACATTAGCCAGTGGTCAAGCTAGTTTTAATTAAAAAAATGACCAATTTGAAAGCTTAACCTAAAAGACAGGAGTAAAATTAAAATTAGCGAGGGGCTAACTTGTGTATCGACCCTGTTCACCCCCTTTAACCCAAAATACAAAACTCTCCGAATTCTTCCAATAGAGAGAACATGGTCTTAATCAAAGTTTTTTTTTTTTTTTTTTTTTACAGTAAACCAAAGTAATAAAAAGAGAATAAAATCAATGTACAAATAAAGATTATAAAAGATAACAACATAAACGTACAAAAAGGATCCCCTTCGATTACAGCTTCAGAATCCGGACCACAGACAGGATCAACTGGGATCAGGCAGCCAATGTACCCTCATTGCTGCAGTTTGGTTTGACAATTATGAGAATCACTGTTTTAAATTGGATTGTAAAATGTTATTCTTGCAGCTGCAGTACCTCAAATGTCCTCTAGTGGAAACGAGGAAGGTTTAGATCAAATAATAGATTCCAAATCTACTGTCTGAGCCACAGGAAGTTTGCAAATGGACTCATTTTGAAGAATTGGTTTATGAGACATTTTGGTGCAAGCAAACATTTTGTTCACAATTTGACACGTTTTTGAAAGTGTGATTTTCACTGCAATGCTGCAAATGTTCAGTGGGTAAATTGGCGCCATTGTGGAGCCAGCCTGCTACATCCATCCATGAGGCTCACCCAAAGTTGCTTTAGTTTAAAGAACTCAGCGTCAATACTCTGTGGTTCGGCAGAGACGGACAAATGGACCATGTTTTTGGCATTTTTTGGTGTGATTTGTAACGTAAGCAGCTAACCCTCCGTCTCGGGCCGCTTTTTAAGGTGCTAAAAAACATACAGTGATCGACTTTTACAATCGTAGCTTTGTAAGATCACTGCTGGATTTGGGTACTGTCCCCTAGTGACTGAAAGAGGTATCGCAGTTGAGAGCCCCCCCCCCCCCAAACTCTGATCTGCAGTACCACATACAACCACCAGATGGGGCTGTGTTAAAGACATTCAAGCAGCAGTAGCTTATTCTTTGAAGAAAAGCTGGTTCTATAGAACCAGGTCAAGTAAACATGTTGGGAGATTTGATTTTTAAAGTGAACTTGGTTAGACGCAGTTTGAAATCAGATTGTTCAAATAGTGGGCAACATTTTTAAAGAAGACAATATTAGCAAAAGAGAATGTTGATGTTACTAGCAGCTGGATTTTAACAAGGTCCGAGAGATAAAGACTCAATAAACCCCCTTGTTGGACCAATGGTGAGGCAGCAGTATCTACAGTGATGCCCTTTGACACTATTAACAACATCCCAGTTGTTCCAGCACATCAGGTTAAATGTGATTTTAGGATATTTATTTATCATTTTAATTTTGATTTGAGCTATTTCAACTATCTGTGAGGGAGGTGGACTTCTAGATTAACAGAAAAGCTGATGGTGTTGATTGTTTGAAGTTAAGGTCTTTTTCTAATTTGTATCTGAAACTTTTTTTTTTTTTACATTTTTGGTTTGAATTAAAAACAAATCTGTGTTGTACATAAATAACATATAAACAATAAATAAAAGAGTTCCTTCTAAACAATGTTTTAGCGTGGATAGCAGGATTTTAGTTACTTTATAAATAATAATTCATCATTTAATTTTTGTTGCCCACCATTTGAACTTTAAGCAATTTCCAAACAAGCGTAATCTTCACAAGATGAGTGCAATTTAGTCCAAGGAGTGATTCAAGCAGACATTCAGACTGATGTAGCCTTTTAGTGAAATATTCTCTGTCCATTTGTCCGTCCCAAAAACAAGCATTTACCCCCCAACCAGCCCCCTCCCGAACAGCGCCTCAGTCAGAACAATGCAAAAATATGTCTCTCTCTAAACAACTATTTTACAACTATCTCGACTTCTGTCTTTCTGAAATATATAACTTGGCACCTACACGAGTTAATGTCAAAGATTATCATTAGTAGTAGTAGCTTTTAAAATATCTTCCTACAGTACGCTAGCTCAAAATAACATAAAACAAAGATAAGAAAAGTTTTACAAAGCTTTAATGGCCCCATTCAACGTTTAGACAAGCCGTGCTCTGAAAGACAAATGCTGTGTCCAGATGTCCCCCCTAATGCCTCAATCACTAAATAGTGCAGGACAATATAGTGGACTATGGCGTGCACTATAGTGAACAGTTTCGGACGCTCACTATTTTGGTGATCATGTGACTCTGACGTACAGTATGTGTGGAAAATAAATGCATGAATGTAAATAAACGAAGGGATTTATACGTATTCATAGATAAATAATAATTTGACAGATTATTTTAACCATGATTTATCACTTTAACAAAACGGACTGGATTATTGCTGTTTTAACTTTTGAAATATCATTGACACCGTGAAGACATATTTGACAAGAATTTAATAAATGTTCAAATGTGACAGAAAGTCAGGACTGTCTCTGGAGGGACCACGATATAGTGCACTATAGAGGGATTAGGGAGAATGTTCGAACACAGCAAACATAACAACATAAAAATGGAAGCTCTGTCGCCTTAACTGTGAAATTCATATCATTTCAACACTGTATTTTTAAGCCAGGCACAAAGGTCCATTGGACAAACTCTCAACAATCACTTTCTTTGCAAACATGAAATTTCAGTCATTTACGAGAAAGGCAAAATTCTGCACCAATCAATTTAATGTAACACTACGTAAGGCCTCAATACTTCAACAATATTCACCACTCAAATGTACATAAACTAAACTACAGACAAAACAAAAGTGATTGAAATGTATGAGGAAATTCAAGGGAAATCACAAGTATGGCACCAAAATTTGAAATGTTTTGAATGTTAAGATTTGTCAAACTCAGTGGGATGGGGCAATACAATAAATGGATCAAAACAAATGCAGAAACAGACGAGAAGGAGACCTCCACCAAGGCAGCTCAGTTCCACGGATCTGGACTGGTCTTTGTGTAATTTCTGACCTTCCCTGAAACCTGTATCCAAATTGGTGTAGTATTTTCTGAGTAAAGTAGCTAACAGATGTAATTCTTTAAAAACAATCCTGGATCCAGGCGATGTTTCGGATCACACCCAAAATCTACTCAGTTGTTCCTTGGTCATTCCTGGCCTTCCCTAAATAAAAGCTAAATTCTTTCAGTGCTTTTCGTGTGAAGTCGCAGACAAACAGACAAACAGACAAACCAACAAACAGGGTGAAAACGTAAGACTAAATTCAAGCATCTGCTCTTGTTCCAGGACTTTAGAGTTTGAAAAAAGTGTTTGGACAACAGCATGATTGTATCGTTTAAAAAATAGTGTCATAGTGCAATTTTTAGACAAATGTGCTTTTTTTTAAAATAAGACTTAAAAATTATAATCAGTGAAAAAAGTTCAAAACTATGTCAAACACGGAATGTTTCAACTAGTAAAGGACTTCTCTTGATGCAGGGTCACACGGCTAACGCTTTAAAGACATCACCAGAAATCCTCGAGTCTAAGCATTGGAAATAGGATTGGGTGATATGGTCAAAATATAACATCACAATTTCAATAAGCCAAGATCATGACTTCATTTTAACTATTTATTTTTTGTCTCACACGGAAGACTCGCGCTCTCAGTGTCTCCATAAAACCTTTATAACTACACATTTAATGTACATCAAATACTGATTATTTTCCTTTTCTTATTGATATGAACGCTGGCATTGTTACAGTAAAAATGACAGTGAAGAGCAGAGCATAAATGAATCCACCATATCGCCATATCACACACCCCTTAGCTCATTGTAGCCGGCCTATGTCCCAGTCCAGCAATGTATTGAAATGTATAGAGACAAATATAGTGCTTTTGGTTTGAGACCCCACCCTCCTCCTTCTCTCCTGTCTTAGTCTGTCTGTGTCTTTGTGTGTGCAGACTGCCGCAGTGCCTCAGAGATCTGCTCACACCTCTCTCTCAAAACGCTTTTCTTTTTTAGGTACAGCAGAAGACCACACGGCGGCCACTTTATTCAGATTAAGGTCTACTTAATTAAGTGGTCCGGTTCCTCTGCTTTCCTGCAGCCTATCCCAGCAACTATGGGCCTTGAGCAGGGTACATTTCGTCTAACAACTTGGCTGACAGGGATGCACACTGACAGACAACTATGCACTCTCACATTCATTCACTATGAGATTTTTAGATTTCCCATCACCTATACACATGCATGTGTTCAGATGGTGGGAGGAAGAGGAGAGAACCCACAGTAACACAGGGAGGCAACATGTAATTAATGCATGTACTACTTTGTCTCCTTAGGTTTCCATAATGAAACATATATTGACATAATGCAGAGAACACATATGAACTAAGGCTAAATAGCTTATAATCTATATCTCAAACATGCACACACTCGGTGCAGGTGCAGGTGCAGGTGCAAGGTGCAGGTGCAGGTCAGCTAAACCGATGATTATTAATGTTATTGAATTTGCATTTGAAAGGTGTGTGCAGAGTTATGGGGTTGGTCCATCTGGTGTAGCACAGTGTATGTTTACAGACATAAAGGGGAGTTATACAGACAGCAGAGAGGAAGAGGAAGATTGGTGTATTCAATGAAGAAGACTCTAATGAAGGGACAGAGGTGGACATACAGGGGAATGGGTCATTATTCATTAGACACAGGTGGTGGTGGTAAACTACATCTGTAGCCACAGCTGCCAGGTAAGAGACATGGCAGCTGTACATGACATGGATTTATCTGACACCAAACACACACAAACAGTATGAAACAGTCATTTCTTCTTCAGCAATATCTGGTAAATCTATATTTATCAAAATTACTTTTGGATAGTTTCCATATATGAATGTGTTTGTTACACATAAAGCAGAAAATCATGAAAATATGTTTTTTTGTGAAAACATTATTTTGCAATAGTCACATTCTCTCATACTGTCAATAAGAATGTGTCGTGATAATTAACACACCTCCTATGCATTAATGTGTCAGCACCAATCCAGTCTGAACCTGTGCTGTGTGAACAATAGCCTCTCCCTCCTCACTAATACACAACATGGCTGCCTGTCAGATTTAAATATTTAAATGCACAGGCAGTGGGTGAGGCAGATGAACTAAAGGTCTGTCATATAGCAGACAGACACAAACAAACCCTATCTCTCTCTCCTCCATCTCTCACAGAAACTCAGAGAATCAAACCCCACCTTCCTCTACCTCACCCCCAACCACCCACTCACCCTCACCCACTCCCTTTACCACTATACCCCAGACACATGCATCTCCAGACAGCTCGATGAGGCATGCGTCGCTGTCAGACCTCAGCCTTATAGGGAGAGATGCAGACGCAGAGAGAGGAGGGGTTATCTGAGACTATACATTAATATGCACACAACAAACACACAAACAACAGCACACACCCCGACACACACAAAGAAGAAACAAAAACATTGCAGTGTCACTCTCCAAAGACCACACTGTTCTGCTCTCTCTGTTTAAAATCATGTTAGAAGAACTGGCAACTCTAAATGTACCAAAGTGAATGAATGTGAGATGAATGTTTGCCTGTATATTATTTAATGGCCAGGGTGTAGCCCACCTAAGGCCCATAGTTTTTGGGATAATCAATCAATACCTTGTTGATGCCAGAGGTCAAGACTGGTTTGAGAAAATAGAAACATTAACATGAAGCAGGAGGGCCAACGCACAAGGTCTACCTAATAATGTGGCCAGTGAGCTTTGTTTTCACTATTATTGGTGCACAATAAAGGTCGACATGACACTTTGTGGTACATATATTTTAACAGTTCCTTCTACAATGGGCAAATAATGCACACTGTACAATTAATAACTTCCTTTTACATGCCAGCTTCAAGTGTCAGAAGTGTGGCTAGTGAACAAACATTTTGAACCTTGCATGGACTGGTCTGATATAGTGGAATATTCAAAAACAAAAATCTATAACTAGCAAAATAATATGGAAAATAACAAAATAGTTTTTCAAGGTGGTCTTATTTCAGCATTGAATCCATTTCTGTTCCATTTGTTTAGTTCAATGTGCTTTCATTGCCCTCCTCTGTTCGACTGCAGTGGTCCATTGTATACATTGTACATAATCTAAACGCAGCCTCTCGCCTCAGCATCGTACGGTTCATAAGACACACGCCGCGCCATTCGCCTAATCACACAAAAGCGCATCCGTTTACAGCACACACCATAACATCCGTTGTATCAAACGCCAAATAAATTATCTTATTTTCAGACAGGAAGAGGGTATAACGTTTTAAAATTCATTAGTTCACTGTAAAAACAAGAAGACTAACAGCTGGGATCTCTCAGAATAAAAACTGTCTATTTTAGTCTAAACAGTAAAAGGTGCACTTAAGGCCAGTACAGTCAGTCTGAGCTCTTCAGAATTAACTAAATATTATCACAAAGAGAAAGAAGTGGATTGTCACACCTCTACAGTGTTTTACAAATCTAATGGGCAAACATGGTGTGGTATAGATGCCACATCTCAATCAGTCTGCCCCAGTGCAACTGTGACTACAGTGATAACTTGCACACTCTTTTGTAAAGCACAAATGTAATGCAATAATGTAAAGCTTATACATTATTCTCCAAAAAAACATCTACAGCGTGTCACGTCAAACTCCAATCCTAACCCTAACCACCAGATGTCACCAAAACGGCCAATACACACCTGGGTTAACAATCAGAATTAATATCTATACGCTTTACATGTTACGACTATTGAGAATACCAGCTCTGTACCACAGTACCTCAGCAACCCATTCTCACTTATGTCTGTGGTCTTCTGCCTTTTAGACAAACCTCCATGCCTTTGTGATTGTGTTTAGTTCATAAGTGTCTTTCTCTCTCTGTTTTCTCTCTCTTCAGTGTTGGCTGATGGTTAAAAGGTGAACACTGTAGCCGACTAACAGAGCTGTTTCTATGACAACATAAGCATCGATCACTATTGTCTGGCTGCAAAACAATTATCAAGGAATCTTAGCATCAATCTCAGGTCAAAATACAGATTGTCTTTCTCTAAGGCATGATTAGTGAGGCTGAACAGTATATTGCACATGTTCATGTTGCGAAACTGGCAAATACAATCAGTATCGCAATATTCTATCTGACAGAAAATAACCTTTACAATAATTGTCGAATCCAAAAAGTAAAGACTGTGTTGAGGCCTGACAAAAAACATAAAAAGGATTCATTCGGTCTTTATTTGGTCCTCAGTTTCGGCCCAGATTTTGGTCCTGGTTTACACTGAAATCGAATGCATTTTTCTGGGTAAATCCCACTTAAAGACCTAGGTTTAGATCTGGGTTAGTTTTTGAGGTGGTCAATGATTTTCATTCTCTTGTGTCTCAGTGTTGCTGTTGCATTGTGGAGATGCAGCTGACTACACGATCAATCTGTCTCAGGGCAGCTGTGGCTCCAGAGGTAGCTTACTACCAGTGTGTGGCTATGGAGTAAAGAAATCATGGACTTGTTCGTAACACGCTTTGGGATTATTGAAAAGCACTGCATGAATCTATTTCAATATTTTATGCTAAAATTAACTTCTGTTTGTGCCTGAAACATCTTAGTCTGTGGCACATGCAAATAAAAGATAAAATGTTAAGTAAAATCTAATGTATTTGAGGTTTTACAGAGAATAGGTCCAAGTTGGAAGACAATATTGGCCATTTCTGACTTTCAAATTCTCAAACAGCCTAAACTGAAGTAAACTCTGCCCCTTAATGTGCCCTTTCACAATAAAACACCACTATCTTGAACTCACTTTTAGATCATTTCATATATCCATACAAACACATTTATAAAAACAGATTTTTCTCAACATTTTTCCTTTTTTTCAAAATAAAAGGCCTTTGACTCTGATATAAAAACAGTTGATTGTACTCAGTTACAGTGCAGTTTCTAATAAGCCTAAGACAATACAAAAAAATCTTGCCATCACCACTAACCAGAGGTGTGGACTTGAAAGTCGTGACTAGGATTTGAGTCAGACAAATGTGACTTTTTTTGAAGGTTTGTACGCGCAGAAACCTCTCAAATATAGTTTATATTTGTGCATATCCACATTTTTATCCCTTTAGATGTGCTTTAGCCTAGATGTAAATAATAACTAGGTCAAGGGAAGCCACTTTAGAGCAATGGTGTGCCTCTTTACGCAAGCTCTGCTGAAGCAAAACCTTTAGTCTACTGTTACTACAGAATAAAGAATAACAACTATTGCACCTCTAACTGTCGATAACAAATAAACAAAAATTAACAGCGTGGTTTGTGTGGTGCTCCGGCCAATGTAAAGTGGAGAACACTATATACTGTTTTTTTAGTGGCCTAGTATATCACTATGTATGCAGTTTTTAACTCTGTTCTCCTAATTAATACATTACTAAAGATACAACATAAATAATCTGTTTGATTTCAAAAGACTTGGAATGGCTCGAAACTCAGACTTGGCAGCCATTGACGTGAGATTTAAAACAACGACTCGGTTCCACCTCTGCCAGTAACTCGACATAACAAAACACTGGAAACACAGAAAATGCTTTTCTTTCAACCTGTGACCACAATAGTGTAACCTGTCAATATAGCAAACAACGTCAACTTCCAAACAAGAGATTGGTACAACGAAGTTTCGTCTAAATTGAGTGTGGGGTTTGGCTGTGTCCAAAATCACCCTCGTCCTTAATCATAGTGCAACTTTTAATCAAATAGTGCAATTAATCGTCTTGGGTGTAACATTTGGAGTAAAATTAAACTAAAAGAGTCATCCTACTGAATGTATAAGAGATGGTGTAACAGGGGCCTTAAGTGGGGTACGTCTGCATGTCTTTGGACAATGGGGAGAGGAGGAGAGAACCCACAGAAACACGGGGATGACATGAAGGCTAGACTTCTGCATTTTATAACCTATGTCTGGTAAATGACACAGTAATTATTAAGGTGTTAGGAATCAGGGTGACTTTGGTACACAGCCATTTTAACAGCCATTGACTACATTTCCCAGCATGCATCAGGGCTGATTTGTTATCAAACAATCACCAATATACATTTAATACTCATTTTATCCACCCTGACTATCCATCTATAAAGTAGTCTATAAAGTAAATTTTCTAAATGAAATAAAAAATGTTTACAACTTTTGACCATTTCCCAGCATGCATCAGGGATGGTTCACACAGGAAGTAATCAAACCAGTCACCAAAATACATACTAATACTGATGTTAACCCCTGACCATCCATAGAGGAGCCATATTCTGGACATCGATACTGGATAAAACCAAAAAATAATTACAAATGAATATAAAGGGTTATTGACTACATTTCCTAGCATGCATTAGGGCTAGCTTAATCTGAGCGATATCAAACCAATTGCCAATATACATTTGAATACTCTTTTTGACTGACTCTATCCACCCACATAGTACCAGTAGACATTTTTATAAACATTATGAAAAACTAACAGGAAAAAAAATAAACGGGAAATTAATATAAACAAGCCAATTTCCCAGCAAGCTTAGGGGCTTAGTTTGGTCATGGAGATATCAGTTGCCAATATACACTATCATTATCTATCCATAAAGTAGCCAAAACATTAAAATAAAAGGGTTTTGTGCAATTTTTGTCTTTGTCTTTCTGCCATTACGGACGCTTCACAAAACTACATTCAGATGTATCAAAAACAGTGTTATTTCCCACATACCCTGCCTTTACACGCCTGGGAATGTTTTATAATTACATAAAAAGGGACTCAAATAATATCATAAAATATTTTTGAAAACGGAGGTGGGGGGGGGGGGCCTCCTCAGTCTATGCATCTCCGTAAATCCTTGAGAAAAGTGGAGAGGCATAGGAATACTGTACAAAAAGATGGACTAAAGGAATCGAAAGTGAAGCCAGAAATAAATGCCAATGTTTAGATCGTTTTTTGACAATTTTACGGAATTTTTAGTGGCTCCAACTTTTTCACAGCAACTTAGAATTAATACAACACCATGGTCCATCTTTATATACAGACAAACAAAATGCAATAAAAGCACTAAAGAATCACAAAAATAGGCTTTTAGAAAAAGAAAGCTCCCCTTAACATTTTTTTAAAAAAGGGGAAAGTGACCATTGTCCAACGTTATTTTTCAATCCTATGACAAACCTCTGTCCAATCAAAACAAACCACCTCCATCCGTCCCGCCCCCGAGCACCTCCGATTGGCCGGCTCCCCCCATCGCCTCGTTGCTATTGGCCACAGCGTCAATGGAGGTGGGGTCGAAGGCGGGGTCGGAGGTCAGGGCGTCGGCATCCATCTTGGCTCCGTCGGAGAGGAAGGCGGAGTAGGCGTCAGTGTCCGACATCAGCAACTTCAGTTTGGGGATCCAGGATTTACGAACAACACGGCGAGCGTTAGTGCACATGTCCGCCGCGATCGCATTCATCTCACTCTCTTTGAAACTCGGGGCGAAGTTCTGACAATAAACTGGAATAACAGAAAAAGCTGTGTTTGAATTTTAAGACAATTTTCCAAAGAATTATTCCTTGATTCCTCAAGCTGAATACACGTCTGAAGATTCTCACAATGAAATGTAAAATATGTACACAAACAACAATTACTAAAACCAACCAACTTTATTTCTACATTTATTTAATTTATTTTGATGTATATTTCTTTACTTACACTTGACTGCATGCAGGACTCTGTTGTCCAGAGGTTTACGGCTCGGGTCATTGGTCGAAGAGCGGATCCCGGTCCCACAGCTGTTTGCAAGAGTGCTCCTACAACACAAGGACATAAATACACATAAATTGACATTAGAAAGTTATACTCTATCATTTATTTGCTTTGTTCACTCTTTTTATGTACAAAATCTAAATTATACTTCTTTTTTATGAGCGGTCCTATTAAGTGTTAGTGTCTTACCTGTCGAAGAAAGCAGCGAGCAGCCTCCTGAGCAGAACCTTGTGTCTGGTGCCTGCGCTGACGTGACAGTTCATGAGCTGAGCCCTGGAGATAAACACAGAGGTGCCGCTCACTAGCTCTAACTTCTCCGCCGGCTCGCCCTCCTCATACATCTTAGGGTGGCACCTCTGTCCTATCTGTGCCATCAGCTCCGGGGGCAGACAGGCCAGCTCCGGGCGGGGTCTGCCCCCACGAGAGCCACGAGAGCCGGATACGTCCGAGGGCAGGTCAGGGAGGGCTTCCACACGGTCCGCCATCACTGAGGAAGGAGAAAGTACTGAAGATGTACTCTGGAGGTTTAAAACTGTCTATCTGACCCTATGATGTAAACTAGGTAACCTGCACAATTATTATTTTACTTTAGTTCCTCCCCTGGCCTCTACAGCAACATCAAATCAAGAGTTTGTGAGATACCAAAAGATTTTGAGTGATGTAGTAGTCCAGTAGTAGTTTCTCTTTTTTTTTTTTTTTTTTAAAGAAACCGACAGACATAAAACGCACATGCATTATTTAAATGACGCGGAGGGGCTAAGGAGGAACAAAGGTTTTAGCATCAGAAAATACAGAATTACTCAAGGATGAGTGTGAATGAAGCAAAACACAATCTAGATATGTTTTTGATGAGGGAACAACATTATAACATAGTAGAAAGATCAGAATAGGACCCCTTTAACTGGTGCTAGGGAGGAAGAGATGAGGGTTTGTAGCAGAGAGTGTGTTTTTACATTACAGGGAACATTAGAACATGGTAGTTTAAGTGTTACCTGTGGTGTTGGCATTGAGCATGCTGTACATAGTGTACATGTTACAGATCTGACGGTACTGCTCTTCGCTGTCGTCGGTGACATCATCCTCTTCCTCGTCGTCGTGGTAACTTCCCGGAGAGTCACATGAAGCGCTGGTATAGAGGCTGAGGGTCCCAGGGCTGGTGCCTTCGGGTGTTCCCCCCGCACTACTGCCATTGTTTATATTATTATTGTTATTATTGGTATTGGTGGAGGTGGGCCCCTGGCTCATGCTCTGGGTGGTGCTGTGGTGATGGTTGTTGCTGTTGTTGGATGAAGCTGAGGAAGAGTATCGAGCGGCCTTTCTCGCCCCAGCCCCGCCTACTCCTGATGCCCCGCTCCCCCCGTCCCGATTGGACCCCTCCCACAGACGCTTGGCCACTGGGGTACACACCACCGAGTACAGAGGCGCCTCCTGGACAGAAACAAAAATAAAAAAGTTCAAAGTTATTCGTCTTAATATGGACCAACATTTTGCTGTAAAAATATTTAGTTCTCTTTAGAGCAGTCCTGTTACCTGAACATATTATAAAATACCATTAAAATGCAAAGCCTTTGTTACATTATAGGTCAATCAATCGATTAATTTTTAAAAATCAGATTAATTACACCTTTGGGCTGTGATTGTGGGGCCCCAGATAGAGCCCCCACCCCCTAATGCTTCTATCGCTGCCCCTGCTCCAGCCGCACTGGGCCATTTGGAGAGATGATTTGCAGATCGAATTTACTACAATAACTTTAGACAGGACGTGTAGACGACTGAATTCTGTTGTTTTTGTGAAACTACAGCAAATATATTGTGAGAGAAACATGGTTTAAGATGGTGGATATATCTCTGCAAATAAAAGACCATTTTTCATCAAATGAAAACTGTTTTTTAGATAGATGTCTGTAGTATGTCGTTACGAGCTGAACACTGTCAATATTCTTTAGTATTTTATGTGATTCTCCACACTTGGCTGCTGCTCACTCTCTGACTGCAGGTTGCAGTTTGGACAGGGTCATGCTCGCTACAGTCCACTTTCTCACGTCACTCTCCTCTGCTCTGTCAAACAGAGGAGGATGATGCCAAAACAGTGGTGTGATTAATCTGCATTATTTAATTAATCGCATGTGTTTAGGCGTTAACGCTGACAGCCCTAATTATAGGTACTATATAATATAACGAATAAAATGACAGCGATTAGGTATTTTCCTGAATGTATTTATATTTGTACATTATCTAGATGTAATTTTACCTGCAATATGATACAGCTCAAGGTAATGCTTTTCTTTACCTCTTGGAGATGCAGACATAGGACCACCTTGGTATTCATTTAAGTACAGTATCCTGTTTTTATGCCTGAAAGTCTTTTGGTCCTGTTCCCACTTCTTCAGTTCATAGTCACAGATCTCAGATGCCTGATTTTAGCTAACTGTATTAGTTTTAATGATCACTAAACATCACACAAGCCAGAATCTACTCAACACAGCAGCTGGATGAAGAGAAGCTCGTACTGTCTGGGACTAAACCAGGTCTAAACCAGGGCTGAGGAGATTGTACTAGGACTAAACCAGGTCTAAACCAGGGCTGAGGAGATTGTACTAGGAATAAAACCAGGACTTGACCAACCTGAGGCTGAGGTGTGGAGGTGTTCTGCTCAGTCTTGACCTTTGACACCAGGGGGAGGGGTGTGTGGCAGGAGGGTCTTCCTGTGGCCCCGCCTCCTGAGGTTTGAGTGACAGGGCTCTGTGGCTCAGAGGGCGGGGTCTCCTCAATGTGGAGGCCCTGGGAGTCACAGCTGGGAGAGGACACCTGAGAGACAAGTGGACATCATTTGGACAAACCAGGTTAAAAAAATTCAGATGTGTCCAGATTGAGGCAGTTATAAATTATGGGTGGAAGGATGAGATTAGCGGGACTAGAGAAGATTTAGAGATGTAGTCAAAGAGGACATGAAGTTAGCTGGTGAGTGAGAAGAGGATGCAGAGGATAGGGTTAGAATAGATGAAGTTATCCTTTTTACAGAACAGGTTAACATCGGTGTAGAGAAGACTAACCGTTAGTATAATAAAGTTACAAGCTGCATTTTTAATCATCATCAAATACTGGTGTTATTGGCATACCAAAGCCACAATATTTAACCAAAATAAAAGAGAGGCACATACAAAAAAAGAAAACCAAAAAGGTTCCAAATAAGCAGTAGGTAATAAATGCACTGTATCTGTTCCATTTGTTCAGATCAAAGTCAGCTCAAAGTCAGTCAGTCTGAATAAACATGAGATGCTGATGATGTCTAATGGCTGCTGTATTTTTATGTGAATATATTACAGACTGATGCTGGAAGAGGAAGAGGAGAAGAGGATGAATAGTGACTGCTTTTAAAATGCAATAAAAACCTGCACAGATTAACTTAATTTGAAAGTCAATAATCCCTAACGTTTTGTGAATCGTATATAATTGTGGCAATCTACTTTTATTTTAGAAAGTGGATTTCAAGTACCGTATGACAGTGATAAAGGGTTCTGTATGTGTTGTTTGTGAACAGATTAAAGCTTTAAGATGCACAATATATTGCAATATTAGCAGAAGCAAAATCTATATTACAAAAATCTAAATAAATCTCAATACCACCATGGTCCAACATCAATTTACTCTGTAAAAGTTTTTTGTCTCAGGCTGTGGTTTAGCTCAGTCGTTAGAGCGTGCGACCCATATTCCGAGTTTACAACGCTAACCCCGGCATCGTGAGTTTGAATCCGACTGTTCCCTGATTTCACACTGTCCTGTTAACAAAGCCAAAAAAACTTTTGCCTTGACTGACATTGGTTGTTACTAAATAAATATATTTAACCCTTCTGCCCTCCTAGGTAATTATATCGGTGAAACAACGATATTATCGAATCACGTTGGTCCACGTCCGCAGATCCTAACTCAAAAACGTATTGCCGGATCAGTTTCAACATTTGCACACAGGTGCATACCATAAAGACGCCGAACTGTGTCGATTTGGGTACTTCTAGGATGAAAATTAAGTAATTAATTAATAACGGGCCAAAATTGTGAATGCAATAACTCAAAAAGTCTTTACTGGATGTTTTTCAACTGTTGCACACAGGTACATATCATGAAGATGTCTACGATTAATTACAATTAAATAATTCACAAATTAATGCCCAGACACACTTTTATTGAGCCAATAATCCTACTGAACATTTTGGCACATTGATCTGGGCAATTATATACTTAATGTACATAGGCACATTACAGAGGTCAAATAAAGAATGCCTCTATAGCGCCCCCATGTTTATGACCCCTATGGGACCCTGGACA
>JAVQKC010011161.1:0-19799 GCA_036025475.1 Philypnodon macrostomus
GCATCACTGCAGAGGCTGCACCGATCCGCCTGTCAATCTCACGCTCCATCCTTCCCTCACTTGTGAACAAGACCCCAAGATACTTGAACTCCTCCACTTGAGGCAGGGGCTCTCCTCCAACCTGGAGAGGGCAAGCCACTTAAATTATGACCCATTTTGGATAATGCCACCTTTTTTGTTCGTTTTTTTTAATATATATAATTAGTTTTATTTCAACCTTAGCCATTACCACTTAGCTGTATCAAAATGAACAAAGTAAACTAGCATGATGCAATGAAAAAATATAACAGGACTTAATTAACATCATAGTCAACATGCAAATCAATTACATTTACAAGGATAAGCTAAATGAACTAAACTTTATTTCAGGTGATCTACATTTGACCAAAAGGTTCATGACCCAGTTCTTTACTCCTCATTGTCATTGTTGACTTATTTCACATTCGTTTGTTGTTTTTTAGTCAAGGTTTCTTTGTTGCTCGTACCATTTGTTTATTTTGTATTTTTACAATTTTGTGCAATTCAGGTCAGTAACTCATTTACAGAACAATTCAAGCTCATGGTGACCAGGACCCAAATAAAATGGCGAACCCACTTTTTGGTTCTGAACACATGTTTGGGTTCATCCTTGCACATTGGTCCACGAGGTAACTATTGTTTAAATGTATACTTGTTAAGTGAACAGTTCACTTTATCATTAAAATCAGTGCTTCCCAAATTAGATTACTATATTTATTATTTATTTAACCTTAATTTAACCAGGTAAACCAATTCTCATTTACAATGGTGACCTGGCCACATTCATTCCTAGGCAATGTGGGTTAAGTGTCTTGCACAGGAACACAACAGCGTGTGCTCGGACCGAACTCGAACCACCGACCCTCTGGTTGAAGGGCGAGCACCTACCCACTGCACCGCTGCCACTATACTTATTCATTTTCAGTTCAACTCTTGATAGTTTTTACCCACAACAAAATAGTTATCATTGGCATATCACAATAAACTAAATGCAAAGACCACAGACTTCAATTCAACCTTTATTACCTTGTTCTTTTTCAGCTTAAATTAATTTCCTCTCCTTTTTGCAACATCTGAAATAAATGAAAACATCCTGAACAGGAGTGATAAAGACTGACTTAATTTAAATGGATACATAATAAACAAAGAAGGGGTAATGTCTTTAACGTGTGTAAAACACTGTTCCAGCTCAGCTTGGTATGGTACAATTTGGCATTTACTACAAGAAATGCCTTCAGTTGGTTGTTTTCTCTTAAAACAAAATATTCTCTTATTGCATTTGACAGAAAATAATACAAACATGAACAAAATGCTGCTAAAAAAAAATGCAACTTAAAAGACATATGCAATATTGCCAATGTTTTTACTTTTAAGCGCACACAAACATACACTCTTTCCTAATGCGAGCGGTCAGTTTTATTCACTTCCCTGACTGCGGCGGATTTGAAAAGCAAACACGCATGGCATATTATCATGAATCTCTCGTGGACAAAAAGAAAAACATTCAACATGGTAGCAATAGTACACAGACACTCGATATCTTGATCACATCGTTCTCAGTCACACCATCTTGTATCATGCACACAAAGGCAGGCAGGAGGGCACACAGCAAGTAAATAAGTCAACATCCTGACAATAGATAATAACCAACTTTGATTCATCATTGAAAAAATACAATAGCGAGGTCAGTGTTTTTGAAGGGCAACAAGAGGACATCTCATTTATGGATTTTTTCACAATGTTTCACACGTTTTTTTTTTTTTCTCATTTCAAATAATAAAACAAAAAGCTAAAGAACCGACATACATCAAGAAGATACAATTTTGCTTGTCAAATGTAAGCAGTGTGTAATGAATGAGAACGGTGTAGAACTCGCTGCTGAGAAGTTTGCTGGATGGCCAAGAAGCCAAGGCCACTGTTTTGTAACATTGATTTCATCCAGTAAGGTCTGTAGTTGTGTCGTATAGCTCTGGAAATGGAGGCCTTTAGTGCAAGTTTGGCTAATGTTGATTTTGTTTTTTTGATTTCAAACCCTGGGTCCCCTATGTTGATTGGCAGATTTCCACCAAGGCAGAGGTGTCAGTACCTACATAAATAGTCTTTGTCTCCAATTCTTGACAGTTGATCATCCATTTCAGTAGTGTGGCGCCATCCCCGAATTTTCATGAGTTTTTGTTTTTGTTTTTAATAGTGAGAACGCAATCCGACAGCCAGGTCTATGAGGGCTCAGTCCGCAAATCTGACTTTTTTTTTCTTTTTTCAGATTCAACCATTAAATACTAATACAAAAAAATAATAATTGTGGCACACTTAAAACAGCAATAGCTAAACTTGTTGACGTGTTGACTCCGGCCGAGCCTGTCTACAGTGCATGCCTGAGTGATCGGGTCTCTGAATGCATATAATGGGCCTTTAGAATAAAACCAACAAAAAAAAAAAGCCGTCTAGATATGACAGTTTCGCCTCATACTTTCGGTTCAAGTTTTGCGATAATCTTCATTTAAAAGTTGAGTAACACGAATGAGTGAAAACATATGGAGATAAAGGTACTGCATGTGACCTGTAGAATGGTCTGCTTGTCGAGTGACCAGTGTAGCTTAGTCTCACATGTAAAGTGAATATTGAGATAAGACCGCTCCTTGTAGACCTTTTAAATGTTTGTAAACAGAATGTTCGAAACTCTACAAAAGGAGGCAAAAGTGACGCTAACTCTGATACATTTTCTCTGGAGGAATTAGCATTAGCCACCAACAATCACAACAGATGAAAATGCTAATGCTAATGCCTCCATAGAAACGGTCAGCTTATCAACTGGATTCTCCAAAGCGCCACAAAATGTCCGCCAACGACGCCACTTTGTTTGATTGGCACAGTTCTTGAATTGGTGTCAGTTGCCAAAACCATGTTATTTATTCAAATGCCAACTTTCCCATACAAAATACATTAAAGTCCCTTTCACTTTTGCCTCCATCCCAGAATTTAGACAAACATTTTAAAGGCTCTATATCGAGTCAGTGCCTCCACCGAGCAGGTCCACTGGCAGCAGTGAGACAGGGCTGCCCATCTGATGACGATCCTCCAGCGCAGGTGACCCCCAGAGGCTGCTGCTGTTGTGGTACCCCGCCCCACTCATGCCCCCCATACCTCCCCACAGACCCTGCCTTCCCGCCTCCACCCCTCCAGCGCCCCCGCCTCCGTTGCTGCTCCACTGGGCGAAAATGCCCAGCCCGGGCCCGTGGGCGGAGGTCTGGTCTGATGAGCTGCCTGTGCTGTCCAGACTCTGCCATCCCGAGGTGTTGGGCCCCGCTCCTGTGTTTCCTGTAGCAGCGTTGGTACCTCCCTCGACCCCTCCTGACACAGTGCTGCCCACTGCCCCACCTCTGTCGCCTCCGTTAGCGTTAGCGCCCACTGCAGGGGTAGATGCGGCCCCAGAGCCCCCGGAGCCGGCCGGAGTTCCTCCACTTCCTGCTCCTCCTGCCTGGGAATGTGCAATGTAGCGGGCCACATCCTCCTCACTCACAAACTCTGCCAAGATGGTGGTGTTTCCTAGAACACACCTAAACACGAAAACAATGTATCAGCTGTTTGCACTGAAGCTGTATTCTAGAGGTTTCCTAGAAATGAAAAAAGATTAATGACTTTCTGACAGTGTTCTATGATGTAAAGTTAAAAGCTAGAAAATGATTTTACTTTAGTCCCTCCTCTGGCCTCTACAGCAACATCAAATCAGAGTTTTAGGCAACTCTGAGTTGATGTTGCTATAAAGTAAAATTCAGTTACTATTGGTGAATGATCTTTAAAAAATAGGAAACCTCCAGACTACAACATTAAGACAATAAAATGGATGGATGTTTCTGTAATGTCAATAAAAAATACAGTCATACATGTGGAGTGCACTCTGGGCTTTGGCGGCCTCCTGTTTCGAGCTGTAGCGAATGAGAGCGGATCCCTGGGTCAGGCCAAGGTGAAAGGTCAGCAGGGGGCCATGCTGCATGCAGATGGTCCTGAGGGTGGAGCCATCAATCTGTGGGACATGTCAAGATTTATGGTCATTTTACAAAAGTTCAATGTTTTACATAGTTACCTACAGGAAGGGTGGACGATATGGTAAAAATATATTAATTTTCTTAAGCAAATATCAGGATATCAAGTTTCTAATTGACACAGACACTATAGCTATCAGTGTCTTCACAAAACCTTTTTTACTACAAATTCAAAGTACATCCAATCTAATGTTCATCATAATATTTAATACTATTCAGGTATTTAGCGGAGAATAAATGAATGCACTGTATCACGATTTCCAAGATTAGCAGATCGTCATAACTTCATATCACAGTTTGATCTTACCCCTACCTACAGGTTTACCCCTCAAAAGGTGTATCTTTGTTTTTGTGGGTGTACCTGTGGAGTGAGATTGCGCAGCACCAACCAACAGCTTTCCCGAGAGCTGCCATCGCTCCAAGTCGAACCTAAAAATAAAATAATGCAGGCAAAGCAAGAGTTGAGTGTTTTTACTTTACTACTAAACTCCTAACTAAACTAAAATCCCACAGTGATTTAACCAGCCTTGAATGTGATAAATGAATAATATTGACAGATTTGTTCACAAAGACTGCCCTGCTTTTAACTTAATATAAATGGACTCTTGAGTCTGAAAGAACATTGTGCTGTTTTAAGGCAATCAGGTCTGCATTGTGTACACAGTTGCCTTTGAATACAGTTGAATATTTTAACAAACATTCAGCCTGAATGAGCAAAAAAGAACGCCGGGCTGTGACAAAGAGGGCATTTACCAGCTGTGCCTGAACCACTGCTCCAGCCCCTGCCAGCCAATCGCGGAGCTCCTCCTGACCACGGCGTAGGCGAAGACTGCTTCTGACTGGCTAGTCCCGGCGGTGGACGGGACAGCTGCGCCTGGCTGCCACCGCGGTTAGCTTTCCAGGATTTGTGTCCAATGGGCTCCGGGGGCCAGCTGGTCTTGAAGTCAGTGTACTTTGCTAAAAAACAGAAAGTAGAAATGGTTTTATGGCATAATCAAGTCTGTAAAAGCAATGATTCTCTTGAGATGTTACCTGAGTTGTGTGCGTTGGAAAGAGGGCTGTCTGAGGCACTGTAGGGCCAGGCACCAGGTGAAGGCAGCAAGGTGTTGAGGGGAGGGGTGGAATCTGTAAATACATTCAATAGAGAATTTTACCATTACACTCATAAAAAATTGGAATGGAATATGAAAATTAAAGAAATAGTACAGATGAGGTTACACTGAAAAGCCAAATACTGCAGTGCTCACCATTATTGTCTAATAACTGGTGCTCGTTATCATTGAGGCTAGGCGACACCGCATTTCCCATCATGCTCCCTGGTGTCATGTAGGGATCAGTATCGGGGTCAACGCGATCAATCCCCTTCCAAGGCACCCCAGGCTGGAATTCTGTAAATAAGGGTGTTAATAAGGGTGACCATTTTTGAAAGTAACTTTTCAAAGACATTTTTCAGACACAACCTGGAGGCCAGCTGGGTGTGGTAGTTGCCTTGGCACCCATTTTGTTCCCAGGTGTGCGATGCCAGTTATCACTGAGCCCGTCTCCAACCATCATGTCGTATTGTGAGTAGGGCGAGCCCCCTGGCATCTTCATGGGAGTGACAGGACCTAAAGGTTACATCACAGAGCACCAGATGGATTCATAAGTCATCGTCACATCTATTACACATATTTCTAGTACTGTAAAACTGTAAAGTTCTCCTCACCATTTTTGTGGAATGCATTCTCAGCTGAAGTGTCTGGAGGTGAGTGGCCTTCCATCATCCATTTGAAACGTGACTGTTGTCCCCCAAAGTCCTTCATTGTCCCAGGACCCCCCACAACAGAGCCGCCAAGGTCTAGGCCCGAGAGGTTCATGGCAGAACTAAAGCCTAGAAATGACAAACGCATGTAAGAACACTAATGTAATGCAATTTGATTTTTTTTCTATTAAATATAATTTGTATTTACCAGCATATGGCCCAAGTGTTTTCTGCTGCAGGTCAGCCACAGATCCAGACAGTCCCGTGTGAGGCAGGGAATCAGCCCCAGGCAGTTTAGGCCCGACTCCGCCTGCAGTATGGTGTGAAGGGGACAGCCTTGAGTTTCCTCCCAGTCCTCCCACCTGCTGCTGCTGTCTTTGCTGCTGGAGCACGGCCATTATCCTGGCCAGCTAAACGCATTGTAAACACAATGTTCACAAATAAGAGAACATGTATAAAGAGAAAGAAATAATAGACTTTTTAACCGTGTATATACCTGCTGAGGGTCTGCTTGCTGCCGCACATTGGGTGTGAACTTCCTCTGGTTTTGCAGTAGCTGTTGTTGCTGCTGAGGCGGCTGCTGTTGCTGCTGCTGGAGGAGGAGCTGACAGGCCTGAACAAACAAGAACAAATCAGAGACATGTTCAAGAAAATGCACTCTCCATTTGTTTGTATTATACTGTAGTTACAGGGTTAAGTCGAAGCCTGCAGTGTTATATGGAGAGGTACTGTATGGTGCTTACCAGCTGAAACTGGATGTGAGGTGGATAGATGCTGCTGAGCATGGCGATATGCTGCGGGGACAGTTGTGGAGGGAACACACCTCCCCCCACTCCCCCCACTCCACCAACACCCCCCACGCTCACGCTGGGAGGGGGCATCTGCTTCAGCACAGGGCCTGGCACCTAGAGACATGCAACAGAAATCACACCTGTTACCACAGAAACAATATGCCGTATCCCAGGGTGACGGCATTAGCTGGTCTCATTCTTCGATTAACGTTGATTCCCTCCCATGTTTTTATTCTCACCACATTAATATGTGGTTTCATCAAGACTGGTTCAGCAACCCACTTCACTTTAACTAGTGCCAAAAACACTGAGTGATTTAAATACCTGAGGTGACAGGAACTGATGAGGCACTTGCGCTCGAATCCCAGGGGACTGGTTCATGGGTGGGGCACTAGGTTGGTGCCTTGATTGAGCCATCCCCCCGACGTTACCAAAAACACCATGGCCACCCTGTCAAGAACACACACATCTTTGAATATATGAAATATTGATGGCAGAAAATGTATTACAAATGTTTATAAAAACTATTACTATGCAAAGGGAAACTGAGAATAAACCAAACAAAGATGGCAGGACAGAAACAGCAGGAGCAGTTATCTTACTTGTCTAAGGGGAAAAGTGTGGTTGAAGAGGGAATGGGGCTTGTAGAAAGTGGGTGGTGAATACAGAGAACAAGGACCCTCTTCCCCAAGGAACCCATCTTGATTGGTCAAAGGCAAGGTCTGTCAGATTGACAGCCAATGAAAGAACAATAAGAGTGGTGAAGGGGTGAATGGACAAAAAGAAGAATTAAAAGAGGAGATACAGAACAATGGAGTGCTACCCGAATAACATTAATGAATGACACAGACACGTGTAGATGTACCTTATCATAGTACGACCCAGCATCCCCAGGTGCTGCATCTTTGGCACCAGGTCGATAACCCATCCCAACTGCTCCTCTTCCTCCCTTTCTCATGTCTCCATTGTAATCATTCATTCCCATGCCTCTTTTCTCAGCATCCACTTTTTTGTCTTGCAGCAAACCAGGAGCCAAGTCTATAGTTGGACCACTAGAATCATCATTCTGGCCAGAAAAAAAAGTTATATTATTACAACTTTCAAAAATGATGTTGAAATAGCTATAGCAATAACAGGCTTAAATTGTACATATTGAGTACAACGTTAGTAGGGTTGTTTCTTACCAGAAGTCCCATGTTTGAGAACTGTCTGTTAATCGGACCCATCCATGACTCTCCAGACTTCAATGGACCCTATAACAAATTTAAACAAACACGTGATTTTAACAAGTCATAATGATAAAGATCAAGGTTTTTCTTGCAGAACATAACCTACTTTGTTACTGGGCTTCTTCACAGCATGGCTCTGGCCCCAGCCACTATTACTTCCTTGCCCCCAAGAGGAGCCACTGCCCTGGGAGCCCGCACTGTTCCACATCCCTCCCTCCTCCTCCTCCTCCCAGCTCGAGTGACGTGAGGCTGCCACAGAGCCCTCTTTGTCCCCCCAGCCATCTTGCATAGACTTTGACCCTGCCAGTTCAAAACCGTGCAAATGTTTTAGATTGATCATATATAGTAGTGGAACTGTGTATTGTAAAACAGTGTTGACAATAAATTACATTTTATATTTATATATATTACCAGATTTAATGGGGTTAGGGGAGGGATTCCCCCATCCTGTTGACTTCCCAACAGCTTCTTCAGGGTCACCCCAGCCAGTTGGAGCTTCAGTAGGTTTTCCCCAAGCTGCTGTGCCATTGTCCACTGCTGGGCTTGTTGGTGATGTACCTCCCCAACCTGAAGGGCCTACACAGAAAAGGGTCAAAGGCTGTAAATGATTTGCATTTAACAAAATAATTGTAAATGTCCTTTTACTAAGACAATAATCTAACAGGTAGAGTCATGTAAAACACCAATTTAACAGAAACCTCCAGAAAACCACAAGCCTCTTGATGTATAAAATTGATCTCACAGCTGATTCTTACCCAAAGTTGGGGCTTTTCCCAGCCCATGGGCAGTGCTGATGTTGCCTCCCGGCCCATGGGCAGAGCTGATGTTGCCTCCCGGCACATGGGCAGAGCTGATGTTGCCTCCCGGCCCATGGGCAGTGCTTATGTTGCCTCCCGGCCCATGGGCAGAGCTGATGTTGCCTCCCGGCCCATGGGCAGTGCTGATGTTGCCTCCCGGCCCATGGGCAGTGCTGATGTTGCCTCCCGGCCCATGGGCAGTACTGACGTTGCCTCCCGGCCCAGAGGGCTGTCTGTTTGGCTGCTGTTGAGCAGGTGGTCCCTCCTGCTGCTGCTGCTGCTGCTGCGGTGGCGGCTGTCCCTGACCATGAGACTGTGGGCCATTTGGAGGATTGTTCTTGTCCCACAGGTTGACCGGTTTATAATTATAATGGGTTGGGTCTCCCCATGCTGATGTCCCATCGTCAATATCATTCTTCCTACTTATAGACTGCGGTGATGGTTCCTCCCAACCACTGGGTTCAGGCCCACTTCCTCCAGGGCCAGTAGGAATGGGACCCGAAGTCCAGCCTGAGCTTTGGTTCTGATTCTGGGCTTGAGGCGTGAGTTTGCGCCCCCCGGCCCCTTGCATAGCCCCTTGGTCCAACGCTTGCTGCACCTGCAGGTGCTGATTGCGGGGCTGTGATTGTTGCTGTTGCGATTGTGCCTGCGGGCCTGTGATTGGTCCCGGCGGGCTGTTTGGCATCTCGTGCATTTTGTTTCCTCCACTCCAACTTTGATGAGTTTTGGGACCCATGACTCCCATCCCTCCTCCACTTCCCCCACCCCCAGTGCCACCTGCTCCCCAGTTTCTTCTTGGTGCACCCTCATACCAGCTCCCCCATCCTCCCACTCCTGAATCCCCACCTGAGTTTCCTGGCCCACTTTTCCTCTCATCCTCCCATCCACCTCCATTATTTGATTTGGACTCCTGCTCTCCCCAATCTCTACCTGCCCCTGTCTTTTGCCCAGATCCCCACCCACTTCCTCGTGCATCCCCTCCCAACTCTTTCCATCCACCTGTCCCTTTCTCCTCCTGACTTTCTCCCCAGCCACCCCCCAAGTGCTCCCCCTGTTTACCAGGATCACCCCATCCTCCTCTGTTTCCTGGTCTGGAATCTCTCCACTCTCCATTACCCCAACCTTTGGCTTCCTGGCTATCCCTAGTACCTGCTCCACCCCAGCCTGTAGCCTTCCCCTGCTGGCTTTGTCCAGAGCCCATACCTGGCCCTGGTGTAGATACTGGCCCAGATTGTGACATGCTGTGATTTCTCATGTTGGGGCCTGATGTTGGTGGGCCTCTCCCAGACACAGAGGCTCCACTACTGCTACTGTTGCTGCTGCTCTCCCAGCCCTCTCCAGAGGAACCAGCAGATGAAACCATAGATTCAGTGATGGCAGACCTTGGTCCAGAAAACTGAGAAGATCCACCACTAGATGATGAGGGTTTTGATCCAGGCTTATTCTGTCCATGATCTTCAAGATTCCAGGTTGTGTTTTGTCGGATCTGCGTTTGTCCCCAGCCCGTGTTTGATAGGACCCGAGGGTCTAAATCTGGCCGGCTGAGTAGGTCATTTAAGGCAGCTTCAGTATTTGGTGCCTGGCGGCGAAAACGACTGTGACCGCTGCTTTGGGCACTCCCAATTCTGGAGTTTCCACCACTAGATGAAGAACCCCCCTGCGCACCCTGTCCCCCCACCCACTCCCCTGATTCACCCTCTCCCTTCTGATTGTCCCAAGCTCTGATCATATTTGTAGACACAGACGAAGAGGAGGCGGCAGCAGCAGGTGGATTGCCGGCTGTGCTGGCCCCACTGCTGCTGCTGTTACTGCTGCCCGCTCCACCCATCACCTCTCCACCTGCATTTGACCCACCTCCCCAGTCGCCACCGGATACGCCTCTGTCTGACCCCCACCCTCCCTGAGATACCCCCGAGGTTTGACTTGTGTTTCCCCCCACATTCCCCCAAGCATTTACTCCACTTGTTGGGTACCCCCAACCCGATGTCCCGTTATCTCCTTCAGCAGCTACAAACCCCCCTGTGCCACTGCCCGTCTCCCAGCCGTCAGTCCTTGAGGCACCCGTTTTGGAGTTAGATGCGGGGAAAGAAGACTGGCCTCTCCAAGAAGAAACAAGGCTGTGGTCTCCCCCTACCACACTGCGGTCCACGACCCCTCCAGTTCCTTCTCCCCCTGCTGTATTTGGTCCCACTGATTCACTGTCCCACTTTCCACCTCCCATCTCTCTGTCTCTAGATTGCATTTGGTGAAGTTGGTGCTGATGGGTGCTAGATTGATTCACAGATAAAGGTGGCTGACCCCCCAGCACCCCAAGGGCCCCGGCTCCTAGCCCCAGGGAAGCAGAGTTGTTGGCAGACAAGGACCCTGCAGGGCCCTGGTGATGGAAGGAAGACGAGCCTCCTTCTCCTGAAGCGGCAGGCCCGTCCTGCTGCACCAGGGCAGGCCAGGCTGAAGGGTTGGCATTTGGATTGAAATTGGCACCTGGAATCCCACTGCCATCAATGGGGCCACTGGCATCATGGCCCCCTGGCACAGTGGAAGCTTTGGAAAGAGAGGAGGGTCCAGATGCAGCAACTGCAATCCCTCCTCCAAGATGACCCTGGGAGGCAGCCGTCCCCCACGCGGCTCCACCGGACGACTGCATACATTCATTGGGCAAAGAGAAAGAGGAAGTGGGTGAGGACTGATTGCCAGAGGCACTAATGCTGTTCACAGGCATCCCGTTGTTGCTGCTGCCACTGCCTCCTTCACTGCCAGCGATGCTAGGCCACTCTTCCAGGTCGTTTCCATCAACAATGACCTTCTCCCTGCCCTGAGAGGAAGCCTGGCTGCCTGAGCTCGCCCCCCACATGGAATTTGCATAATTAGAAGTAGTAGTAGAAGCAGCAACTGATGACGAGGTGGCAGCTGCACCAGAATCTAAAGAGATAAAAGATATTCCAAACTAAATATAATTACACAAAGTAACAGTAGCTTTAAAGATGGAATAATATGCCAGTCTATTGCTCTACCTGAAACAGCCAGGTTTGCATTAGGGCCATCCCCTCCTCCTCCTCCCAGCAGCATTGAGGACAGTGGCGGCTGACCCCTCTTCAGTAGCACTTTATGGTCCTGCTGGCAGCGGAATCGTGGCGGCACTTCTCTCGGCATGTAGCGCGGCTGTTGCTGAGCCGTCTGGGCACCACCTCCGCTACTTGTCGCGCCGTTTCCTGTGGCACTGGGGCCGCCAGTGGTGGAGGAAGAACTGGAGGTGGAGGATGGCTGTCCGTTGGCCACCAGCAGGCGTTTGGCATTGTTGCCACCCTGTGATGGGGTGGCAGCAGCACCAGAGCCTGAGGTGGCTGGTGAAGGGGACGCAGAGGGGGTAGGTCCAGGGCTGGGTGAGGCAGAGCTGCTCTGAATGGCAGACGACTGAGCAGACGTCGGCTTGGTCAAGTCTGGCACTGTTTAACAACAAACATGTTACATTTCTGTACTGGTCTCCCAAAACAGCAACACTAATGTTAAAACGAACAAAACATAAAAATGCTCACCTTTGTTCTTTTGTTCTGTAACCTAAAAACAGAATAAACATAACATGTATAAGATAATTATACCCATTAACTTTGCACATGAGGCATCTATGAATATGTTTAGATTCATTTAATATTATAACTGTATGAATTTAAACGTATTGTGTAAAAATCACCTTCTGAGAGGCTTCCCTTTTCCTTTTGTCGTCTTTTTTCCTTTTCTTGTCTTCCATGAACTACTGCTCCGGTCCTGATTTGCCTTTCTGAGAGTTATACAAAAACACAACACACATTATTAACACTACAGAGGCCATGTAAATCTTTATCCATGTGTGAACACAGCAATGAACCGCATGCCTGGTGGGATGAATCAGCCATCAGGTGCTACAGCTAAGAATACAGAGGTACAGCATTTACTCCTGCCATAAACACTGTGAGCTGGTAACGCTTGTAGGTTTACGTTATGTCCACACAATCACCTCCAGTAAGTTATGAAGATCAAAACGGAAAGGCCTGCAATGTTGTAAATAGGTGGCAATTGATCAAATGAACAAAAATCTTAACTCTAACTCAGCATCTAACGTTAATACAAGAAATAACTACTTCACACCATGCTGGTACACAATATAGCCTGGGCAATGCTTGGGTGCATTTGGTTTCGTTTTTGCTCAAGAGTGACTGGTCCCCTGAGGTTTCAGTATTCACGGAAAATTAGTCTACATGCACAAAGCGTCTCTACACTTCATCAAATGGGATTTTAACCGGTGACTCGTCAACTGTGCGTTATCTGGATAATTGCTTTACATTATGAGCTTGGACAGTGTGTTGAATCAGGATCTCTAGAGCAATGGCAGACATACACTTTTTAAAAATGCTTAAATCTACAAATAGCGTATAAACATGACCAGTGGGCTTTAATCTCTCCGTCTTGACATGTATTGCATTTATACTGATATGCAAAAACAGGCTATCAGAGATCGTCTCCAGCGTACATTAAGGAGTGGTTTGTGTCTCAGTGCTACATGTAAAATACGCTCACGCAGAACAGCGCGCACATTAATAAGACATTAACCAGCTGTCAGCCAATGTAAGTTTGAAATCCACCGCGCTCAACGCAATTCATTCATTACAGTATCAATAGCAACCACCAATTGCCTAAAGATCCCATCTTTGATCAACAACAATTTATGCTATCGAGTGTTAGCAAGGGTGGCTAAGTTATCTACTGACAGCACCGACAAGCCCGGGCTAAAGGTTTAGCTCAACTAGCGAACGGTCGTTTAACACGTATCATATGTGAGAAGCAATGAAATAGCATGACATTGATGAAAAACACAAGCCATTCAATGTTATTGTATAAATGTAAGTACTCACCTTGAGAATCACATATGAAGAGTAGCTAGCGTGTAAGCTAGCTTGGCTAAAGTGCTTTAGTGCGATTTATTTAGCTTTTTGAGGCATTCGTCGAGGCTACAAGAACAGCGAAGCCTGAGCGGAAAGTCAAGTAAGTGTCAGGCGATGAAAATATACGCACGCTTAGCTACTGGTCTGTAAATAAGTACTAACGTTGTAATAGTGTAAACCGTAATGTGCAGAAGAATCGAAATTTCAAAGCGCTGTGGAGTCAGTCTTTAGACGGGCGGCCATTTTGCTGCTCATGATGCTGTGTCGCCAATGGCCCGGCTGTGCAGCTGCATGTGAGCCCTCTGACTGGCTGACGGCTGCTGGGAGGGATACATAAAACACTCTTAACCTTCATAAGCGCCGTCAGCTATAGAGCAAGAACTCAACTGTGCAAGAACTGCTGCCAGCCAGGCCCAGACGTGTCATACAGTTGATAGAGTTTATAGTGCAGTATGAAGAAAGTATAAGATTTCAGCTCAACACTAACACGCACCGTGCTCTTTCAAGACAGTATGGCTCCCAAAAAGAGACAGACTAGAAAAAGGAAAACCGAAGACACTCTTGAAGAAGGGGGCACTCAGAAGAAGGAGACTGGGCCAAAAGAAGAGAGTAGGAGGAGAGAGACCTGGGGAGATAAATACATTGGAGCTCATGTTGCCATTCAAGGTATAACTTACAATAGTATCTTGTCAAGACTTATTCAGTTTAATTCAAGATATCTTCCCCCCTCTTCTGTTTTCAGGTGGCATATGGAAGGCTGTAGACTCCTGTGTAGAGATGGGTGGCAATAGTTTTGCTCTGTTTTTGGGCTCGCAGAGGTCATGGACAAGGCCACCCCTGGACAGTTCTGCTGCAGACAAGTTTCAAGAGCACTGTTCCCTTCACAAGTTTGACCCTGCTCACATCTTACCCCATGGGTCCTATCTGATGAACTGTGGTTCCCCTAAAGAGGGTCTGTTTTGTAGTCAGAAATAGCGTTAAGAAGAATTTAGTCTCTGTAGAATTGTGCTTACTGTCTGACATTGTCTGTTGGGTTGTTGACTCAGATGTATTTGAGAAAAGCCAGGCCCTGCTGGTGGATGAGCTAAGCCGCTGCAGCCGTCTGGGACTGAACCTGTATAACTTTCACCCAGGCTCCTCCCTGGGCACCATCACCACAGAGGAGTGTATGGACAAAATAGCTACAGCCATTAACCATGCTCACCGGCAAACACCTGCTGTGGTTACTGGTAGGTCCTCGCAACAAGAGACTGCTAATCTGCAATAGGCAAAGTTTACTCTCACAGGTTCTCACCAGTTTTATATGATCTTTGGAAAAAATTCTTTGAAATAGGCCAGTGAAACAGACCAAAGCAGTTAAATTAAGCACAAATTGATTATTGTTGATATTATACATTTTACACATTTTATTATTTATTATTTTGTATTTATGTTACATCATATGAATCAGTAGTATATATGAATTTGTAATACTAAATTAATTTAAATGATCTAAAAAAACATGAATGAACTTTGATCTATCCCTTTTTACAGTGCTGGAGAACATGAGTGGCCAAGGGAGTACTGTGGGCGGGAGGTTTTCTGAGCTCAAGGCCATCATTGACAAAGTGAGAGACCAGAGCAGAGTGGGCGTTTGTCTGGACACGTGCCATGCCTTTGCAGCAGGTGAGCAATTATTACTTGACTTTTTATTATAGCTTCACAGTTTTGTTGATTTGCTTGATTCTTTGTCTTGGAAGGCTATGACCTGGCTGCAGACGGAGGAGTGAAGGCCATGCTGGATGAGTTTCATCAGCAAGTAGGACTTCACTATCTCAAAGCTATTCACCTCAATGACTCCAAGGGTACAATGAAACATTCACATGATTATGATATACATTTGTATGCTTGTGTTGTACTAAGGTTTTTTTTTATTACAGGTAAACTTGGCTGCAACCTTGACCGGCATGAAGATATCGGTAAAGGTCAAATTGGGATCTCTGCTTTTCGGGACATTGTAAACGAACCAAGATTGGACAACATTCCCTTAATTTTGGAGACCCCTGGACGGTGAGATACAGCTTTTTGCATTCCTATTATAACCTATAGAGCACTGTAAATAGCTAAATTTAATGGCTATGTAAACAAAAAGTATAAAAATACATTGTGTTGTTTCTCCACAGGCCAGGATTCGAGTATGCTGAACAAATTAAGCTTCTATATTCCCTTTGTGAGAAGAAAAATAGCAAACATTAAGGTAGTCTGAAATAGGCACTTATCTGTTCCTATTTTTTTTAGGGACCAAAGAGATTTAGAGTTACTGCTTGTAAAATGTAGACGTGTTAACTGAAGAAGATTTGGTGAAAATATGAGTTTGTTGCTAAGCTACTTTGAGTTGCAGGGAGTTGTAATTACTAGAGAAAGCCAATAGGGGTCAGTAGAAGTTTACAATTACACTATGTCGCTCATGGAAACAGATGGAAGACTTACTCATGTTAAAGTACATCAGAACATTGCTATTCAAGTATAAGTAAGTACTAAAAAATAACAAATTGAAAATGAGTACTGTCCACTAAAGCCACCAGGGTAACATTTGATTGGTGAAATTCAAAGATTGTCGTGAATCAATAGTAATTTTCAGGAATCAAGCAGAAGGCTATAATTTCAAATCTACCGTAAATTGCTAAAAGTGCTGTGTTATGATATGCTGCTACACTTTTATGGACATTATGGACCAACATTTATAAATAGTATCGCCCACATTCCTTCAGAAACAGCACAGACCTTTTGGGAGCACAGCAGCTTATTGTCACACCTAATTGCAAACACACAAGCGTGCACTTGAATATCCAGGCTTCCATAGTTGTATCCATGGAAATATGTTTGACAGCCGAACAAGGACATTTATCTCAATGTTATAAAAGACTACAGAATGACTCATACATAATTCGTGTTTGATCATGTTGCCTGGACTTTGTTGGTCTTTGTTGGAGTTGGTCTTTCCCACTGTTTACCAAATTCATCTCAGCTTGTGGCTTCAGCTGACGGCATTGTTATGAGATTTGTGGTACCCAGACAAAAAGTGCAAAAAGACTTAAAATCCCAAATACTTGCAGAAGATAACATGACCACATCACCCACCACTGTCTTAACTTTACAACATGTTCTTGGCGTTATCTGGACAAGCCCTGACCCTGCACTTCTGATGCTTACAAGCATCCCACTAAATTCCATACTTAACCTAAAGAGTAAACAGTTAAATTAGAGTAAACAGGGGCATAATTTCAGGCAGTGCAGCCAGTGCGGTTACCCAGGGAGTGAAGGTGTCCACTGGGGGGTCCATGGGTAAAAATCATATCTTAAACCCAGGCTAAACAAAGGTCTAAACCTGGGCAAAATAAGGTCTAACATAAAAGGGAATAAATGAGATCTAAACCAGGATATATCCGGTCTAAACTAGACAAAGAAAAAATACTAGATGGTCTACTGGACTGAAACAAAGCATTAATTGACCTGGACTAAATTAGATCTAAACTAACTAAAGAACAATGACTAAATCTGACTTATCGTAGGTCTGAACCAGGACTAAATCATTTCTAAATCAGATCTAACCAAGGATAAACGAGGTCTTAACGAGGACAATAAAAATGTGCACTGGGGCCTCTGAACACAACCTTACGCCACTAGGGATATAATATGTAAAGTCAGAGTGTTTTTCAGCAACAGGACATGGAGGTGCCTGGCCCAAGAATGTCTCTGCTCTGTAGCTCCACCCACAGGAAATGCCTGTCCCGACGGTTGGGCTGAAAAAGACGTAGCCTGGTTTCTTGTGACGGAGGGCAGGATAGAGGTTGATGAATGTAGAGCTGGCTGCTGCTACTTGTGTCAGACGGTTTAGATAAGAGCATGTTTGATGGATCTGGTCGGGTCAGGGGGTATTCCCAAAGACTAAACAGTGATGTTAACAGAGGTGGAAGATGTAATAATTACTAACTTAATAAAAGTAGCCTACTCTCACTTCACACAGAAAAAAAGTCTGACCATGTTCTATGATGTAAAGCAATTATTATTTTACTATAGGCCTCTATATCAACATCAAGTTCGTTTGTGTGGGTTAAAACACCACTCAAAAACTCATCTACTAGTGGACATACTTGGTTTGATATTTCTGTAGGTGTTCCTTAAACTGTGGTCCGGAAACTACTACCCAAGTGGTCCGCGGAAGATATCATCAAAAATCTGAGTTTCATTTACTGTTTAGACTTTTTGTCTGTAAAAGTTAAAATTCATTTGTCTCCAAATCTCTAAGTAAATAAAAAATCCTACAGATCAAGACTGTGAATGAAAAACACCATCACTAATATCCCCTGACTCATTCCTTTATATTGTCTAATTATCTCGTGGAATTAGCTGTTTTAATAACATGCCCATGTTTTGAACACTCATCCACTCCTCTCTCTGTCATTACAATATGCTGTGAATATTTTCCACTGCAGCCTCAAGCCACGGATCTAATTATACAACTTTGTAAATACTTCCAGATATCTTTGGTTTAGACTAGTTCAATGTCTTTCCAAACTTGGCCAAATGTGGATTTTTCACTGGACCAAACTGATGATGCTGCAGGCCTGGCTTAAAATGATGCTCGTAAATTGAAAAAACCTTGGATGATTGCACGTATGCACCAGATTGGCTTGTGTTTGGGGGAGAAAGGATACTTTAGGTGATTAGATTGTCATAATGCATATTGATAGATCTATAAACCATATCTGGCTATAGCTATCATCACCTAAATTAATAGTAGCCAAGAAAGAAAGAAGCTAGAGAAAGAAGCTAATAAAGACAAGAAACCGCTCCGTTACAATTTTGATGCTAAAAATATATTTTGTTTTAGCATAACAATGTGAGATTTCGCACTTCTAAGCTATACTGAGTTTGAATGATATTAAACTTAAATATTCTCCCTTAAAGTTTTACATTGTTTAAACTAAGTACAAAATAACCATAACTCAACATTCTGTCATAACGTAGAAGTGAGTTTTGATTTTTACAGTGTAGTCAACAATACTGTGATTAAATAACAATTGCATATTCTTGTAAGCGTTCTCAAAAATCACATGGAATTGGCTAATCATATTTTATTTACAAGTATAATGGGATACTATGGAGTCGAAATATAACTAGTGAGAATGATTACCAGCCGCAGTTGAAAGCGACCTGCATTCGGCTGGTTGGCTCGTGTTCATATCAAGGTCTGGTCGTAAACCCACCTCAGTGACCTCTACAGGCTACGGCTGCTGCCTGTAAATAATACACAACTGTTTTAGGAGAGCCGTAACCTGTGTCTAAACATTCCACATCATAATCCATTTAGAGCCCAATAAATCGCAGTGATTTCATAAAAGGTAAACAGATGCTGTGGTTTGGGTTAAAAAGTCAAGTCTGAAGAATGGACTAAAACAAACATGACATTTTACAAATGATCTTCTTTTTGTGTATATAGACATTGAATTGAATATGTTGTAGACGACACATGATCACTGACAATGCATTCTTGTTTTAGGGACACTGTCATTGGTTGGTCTGTATAATGTTCAACTAAAATACAACCATATTGGCCATATTTCAGGTAAACACCACACTTAAGGCTGATTTAATGTCAGATTGATTCATTGTTTGGTTGTTTTGCATTGGGAGCTGGCAGAATAAGAAAATATGTATTAAGTTACAAAGTGCAGCGACCTTGCTTTGGTTTGTCGTGGGCAACCTCAGCCTTTAACCACTAGATGGAGTCAAGAGCTACAGCAGTCTTAGTCACGCTCAAACTAAAACAAATTTTGCCTTGGGATATTAGGATTAGGTCTTGATGTTGACAAAGCAGGTCAATCTGATGCACCTTTAATATACATTACTTTATCACCAACTTTAAGTAATGGCACAACATACACAATGCCTTTATAATATGTACGAATGCTTTAGCACTCTACCCACAGTCTGCCTGCCCCATCTGCCAGCAGTTACCAGCCGAGATGCCACACACGCACATACACACAGGCCTCTGTATTCCCAGTACACACAAGATCCTACAAGCCTCAAAATCGTACAAAAAATGCTAAACGTGCTCAAATTCTCAGAAAATCCATTATTTTTGCCAATTTACCACTCACGTTGTTCTAACCTGCAGTAACCAGTTAACTCCACATGGACACTCACATTGTTCTAACCTGCAGTAACCAGTTAACTCCACACGGACACTCACTTTGTTATAACCTGCAGTAACCAGTT
>JAVQKC010011202.1:0-17055 GCA_036025475.1 Philypnodon macrostomus
AGATGAGGTGAGAGCAGATGAGGTGAGAGCAGATGAGGTGAGAGCAGATGAGGTGAGAGCAGATGAGGTGAGAGCAGATGAGGTGAGAGCAGATGAGGTGAGAGCAGATGAGTCAGAGGTGCACTGTAGTCTTAAATCTTGACCAGGGGTTTTCTGATCAGCAAGACGAGTTCAAACAAAGAAAATAGATTTCTGTCAAAGTACATTTTTACTGAACTAATGTGATAAGGCCTGGGTTAATCCAGGTCTAAATCTAAACCAGGACTAAACCAGGTCAAAACTGGACTGGACTAAACCGGGTCAAATTCATGTCCCACTACCAGCACCTTGATTTACGATTGATTCCTGAGTACCACCACTGGTACACACAGTTGTAGCAGACGTACGGGGCAGATGTATGGGGCAGATCTATGGGGCAGATCTATGGGGCAGATGTATGGGGCAGACGTACGGGGCAGATGTATGGAGCAGATGTATGGGGCAGATGTATGGGGCAGATGTATGGGGCAGACGTATGGGGCAGACGTATGGGGCAGATGTATGGGGCAGACGTATGGGGCAGATGTATGGGGCCGTTTTCGCCGATATACACCTTGCTGTCCGGGACGACAGCACAGGCCTAGTTTGAGTCTGTTTTTATTGTATTATTAATTGATATATTTTGCCCTTTCTGTACAGCGCTTTGGTCAACCGAGGTTGTGTTATAATGTGCTGTATAAATAAATTTGACTTGACTTGACTTCTTCCGCTTATGGCAACTATGGGCCTTAGGTGGGGTACACTCTGTAGAAGTAACTGTGGAACTCTCACATCCATTCACCAGGGGTACTATGTTAGATTGACCACTGTCTCTGGGCTGTGGACCATTACTATACTAGAACTTGATCATTGAATCTCAAATGCACACGCCATGTCTTATACCACATTTTTACTGGCAGGCCTGGCTTTTTAAGGGTCTCTACTTTTTTGTCTGTTCCAGGTTTATATGCTGGGCGAGGGAGAAGAGTCCAGAACATGGCTCTCCTCACAAGACCTCAGTGTGGAGCAGCTCTTCCTCAGTCATGTGACCGCCGTGGCCAAGGCCGTGAAGAAAACATGGCCTCATCTGACCATTGTTATTTGGGACGATATGATGAGAGGCATGGGCGACAGCATGCTCAAAGGTTAGACAACAGGAATAAAAGATTGTTCTATGATGTAACTCCCCCGGCTAGAACAGGTCAGATAGAACAGGACAGAGAGAACAGGTCAGAGAGAACAGGTCAGAGAGAACAGGTCAGAGAGAACAGGTCAGATAGAACAGGACAGATAGAACAGGTCAGATAGATACAGGTCAGATAGATACAGGTCAGATAGAACAGGACAGATAGATACAGGTCAGAGAGAACAGGTCAGATAGAACAGTCATCAATGCAAATTTGTAAACAGCCACATTAATTAATTAACTTACATATTAACTATGTAACTGATTCATTAAATGATTGTTAAATGTATTCATGCTTCATTACTGCTAAATAGTGAGCTATTCTAAAGTATCACTGACGTAATGTCTCACTTTTGGACTGGCAAAATAATATCACCCAAAATCCACTCTTGCTCTGCAGTTATTGTTATATAGTGACCTGTGGCACTGAGTTGTAATTAAATAATACAAATCACTGGCATGAATAATCTGTGTAGCAAACCAGTTATAATCAGCTTTTGCCTGAGACCACGAAATGTTTTATTGCATTTGACCGTTCAACCCCATTCATTCAGCACATGGAATGAATACATTTTGCATAAGAATTTGTATAAGGGGGTTTCTGCTTGTGAATAACATTATTTCTTACAGTTGTGTCATTGCTGTGTTGACTGGATTATCATTCTTAATAACAGACAGTGGCTTGGTAGAGCTTGTCCAGCCTATGTTGTGGGACTATAATCCTAATCTGGATGTGGACCAAACAGGTATTAATGTTTATATAGGTTTTTATTACTGTTATTAATTAAAACACTTATAATTCATGTTGTTACCAGTGTCCTTGTTGGAGAAGTACTCCAGAGTGGGTATGGTGGAGGTGTGGGCTGCCAGCTCCTTCAAAGGCTCGACCAGCGTGTTCACATGTGTCCCTAACTCTCAGAGACACGTGGACAATCACATACAGTGGCTGAATGTGGCCGCCTCAGTGTCTCCTGCAGTAAATCTAAAGGGAATTGCAATCACTGGCTGGCAAAGGTAATAACTGCCCAGTGATCTTGTTTGACTACATGTTATATTTTATTATATATTTATTAGGCCTGCATATCATTTTGTACCGTATTTTCCGGACTATAAGTCGCTCCGGAGTACAAGTTGCACCAGCCATAAAAATAAGTCATATATAAGTCGCACTGGAGTATAAGTCACATTTTGGGGGGAAATGGAGCGCCCTTTTGCGGTTTAGTGTGAAAATAACATGTGAAATGATATACCGGTAATAATGTGTTAATAATTTCACACATAATTCACTCCAGAGTATAAGGCGCACCCCCCGCCAATCTATGAAAAAAAACCTGACTTAAAGTCCGGAAAATACGGTATGTGAATTAATCTTTCGGTTTAGTGATCCAACTGCCCCTTTTTATTTGAAATTTGCCTGATTTAAATTGATTTTTTAGGGTGGGCCATATGGTAAAAATATAATGAATTTATTCAGATTAAGGTCACAATTTTCACAATTTTAGTTTTTTATTAGTTATTTTTTATTGTATTATTATTTTGTATTAATACAAACACTGGAATTGTTACAGTAAAAATGACAGTGAAGAGCAGAGCATAAATGAATGCACCGTATTCAACGATCTTCTCTGATCACAATTCCATTTAGACTATTTTATATTTGATGTTATTTGGAATTTGGAGTTTTTTGTCATATCACCCAATATTGTATTCTCTTTTACATTGTTAGATACGACCATCTCTCAGTTCTGTGTGAGCTGTTGCCAGTAGCTTTGCCATCTCTAGCCTCTTGCCTCCAGACACTTCATGATGGACAGTTTGGGGCTGAGGCTCAAAGCAAGGTCTGTTCAAAGCTGGGTATTTCTTCTGTGGAAGTAGAGTCGATGGAAAGGTAAAAAATCCGAGCATTTGGAATTGAAAACGTCCACATATGGAACTAAAGACTGACTTTGTCACATTCTTCATGTTATTTCAGAACCGCTACAGACGGCGCTTTGTTCCGCGGAAGACGGCTGGCTGAGCTAATAGTCGATCTCAGCGCATTCCTCAATTTGGAGGAAGTACGATTTTTTGAAAATAACATGTAAGATACAAACAAAAGGCTTAAAATGAGCTAATATTGGGGTCTAATTCAAATTTCACAGATCTGGAGAAGTTATCCAGATCAGTTAATAGATGATGATGATGATTGATTTATGATGATGATTGATTATGATTGATGATGATGTTGATGATGAGAATTGATTATGATGACAATGATGCTGATTGATGATAATGACGATAATTGATTTATGATAATTGATTTATGATGATGATGGATGATTGATTGATGACGATGATAATTGATTGATGAAGATCCTGATTTATGATGATGACGACGATGATAATGATTTTTTCTTAATTATGTTACTTGGTGGTGGCCCTAATTAGTGTGTTATTCCAGGTATGTAAGAGGATGGTTCAGTCCTTATCAACAACAGAGAAAGATGGTGAATCCTCTGATCACAACACAGCTCCAAAATCAAGCCTCTGTGTAAGAATATTTACTTAAAACCACTAGTATTTCACATTTTGATAGAACATTATACTGTATGTACTGAAATTATCTTTTTTAAAGGTATGTCTCAATGCTGCAGCAGAAGGTGGAGGCGTTAAAAGTAGAAATGGTCCGTTTCTACCCAGACGCCACAGTACAGGAGTGGCTAGAGGAGCATGTGTGGCCTGTTCAAACCCCCCTCCAGAGGATCGTGGACGAGATATCTGCATGTGTCAAAGAAATGGTACCAGATAAAGAGAACTAGGATTCTTATGGTGGGGGGTTTTTGGACTTTTTGGTAACATCTGGCAGCATCAGTTTCAGAGCATGCTACGGTAGCCCAGAAGGTACATGCTGCCGTTTATAAACACAGTGAAGAATGGTCGGATTATTTCTCGTTTCACACAATTTCATTCCAACTTTCCACATGACAAAATGGCTTTCAAGATCATTGTTTAACAGTTATAATAACCCTGGACGGATATAGAAATCATAACATTTACCCCAATCATTGTTGATACTGTATTGATATATATAAATAAAATGCCACAAGGTTTTATGAAAGAACGAAGTTACAAAGACAGCATTGAAAACAGGACTAAGTTTGTCCCTTCTGGGCCATTGTAAAAAAATCACTACTTTCACTTTGAAATCTGTCCAAAACTATTCACTAATACTATTGACTGACACGATCCAATTCTGAAAAATGACCTTACACTAGCATTAACAACCTCGTATCTTTGTTTACATTCATTTGAAAGAGTGCAGTGACAATAATTCTCAATAAAATGGAAGATAACATGTATATTATGGCAAACAAAGATAATAAATCATTTAAACATTCCTGAGTTTCAGTCTTTGGATGTAACAAAAAAAAAAACTGTCTGCAAAGTCCTTCATGCTTGATTATTGTTTGCACAATAACTCTGTAATGTTTAGCAAAAACTTTCCAAATGATCATTATGGGTGGGCTGGGGAAATGTGCTTTGTATTACATAAACACTAATTATAGTTAAAGTTGGAAGGCACAATTACTGGGTGGAAGGTGACATCACAACATTCTAGAGCCCTATACATGTTAATGGGAGCTGGGGGGGGGGCAGGAAAATGACTCTTGAGAATCTGCAGATTTTATGTGTTGATGGACAGATACAGCTGTAAAATAGATGAAAATAAAAATGATCAGATTCAACATTTGTGTATTATTTTGAGGAATATTTCTGTTACAAATCCTGGTCCCCGCCCCCCATCTGAGGGTATGACATCATCACATTCTACAACCCAGCAATAGGTCTGTAAAAAAAAGGGTCTCCAAGTGTGATAAACAGTGCACCGAATAATCATTTCAGGCAAACGCATGCTTTAAAAAAAAACAATAGCAACGGTTGAACGCCCCAACTCAGGACATCCCAAAGTTCAAAATGGCTGCATGTCAGACAATGGTCAAAGTTCGTCCACAGCATCTTCAGAGTCACTGCTGTTCCCCAAAGACTCCTCCGCCCTATCTGCTCCGTCGTCCTTCTCCTGCTGTTTTCTCTGCAGTTCATCCAGCCCCACAAACCGCTTCAGTAACGCAGCCACAGCTTCGACGTCACTGGTGCAAGACACATAAGGATTATTGAAGTTAATCAAGTATCTATTGAATCAGCTGTACGGGTTTCCGATGGGACTTTTATCTAACAGTAAGTGCAAACTCAAAGTCTGTAAATAAACTGGTCCTGTTCTCTGATGTAAAGTATCTGTCAGTTACTATTTTACTGCTGTCCATCCTCTGGCCTCTACAGCAACATCAAATCAGAGTGAGTTTGCGGGTTACCGCTCTGACCAATAGTAGTGAAAGTTTTGCTTTAGTCCCTCCCCTGGTCACTACAGATGCCCAATTTTACATCATAGAAAAGGGTCAGATAGTCCATTTTAATATCCCTTCAATATCCGCAAAATAACTCTCCCTGGCCCCTCAAATGTGAAATCTTCTACAAAACTGAGTCACTAAAACTAGTCATGTTCTAGAAATTCTATAAACACTGGAAACAACACTATCTTCAAATAGCTTGCAGTGATATATGATTAAATATGATGTGTTTACTTTTGTGTTAGTCATTTTCAAGCTTGATGTAGGGGCTCTGGAGGCCCCCCTGAAGGACCTTCACAGGCCCCACTTTGGGAACCACTGTACTAGATATAAATAAAGACTTAATAAATACAGAAACACTCAAATGTTACAAAAGAATCAGTGAGGGAGGAGCTCAGGGATCTATTGTGGAGGACAGCAATTGTGTATAAGACAATGAATGATTATTATTACATTGGGTTTTTGGTAAAATTGTCAAAGTGTAAAGAGTTATTTGGTCCAACTGAAAATGTAAAATACGTCATATACCTGCGTCCTCCCAGTGTTGCGCTCTGTGTGAGGGGGTAGGAGAACCCTGTGGCCAGTCGCAGCATCAGTAGATAACCTTTACCCAGATATCGGACTCTTACTTCCTGAACACAGACGTCCCGCAAGTGGGTCAGGTCCAACACAACTGAGGGGGGTAACAAGCACATATTTAGGATTGCAGCATTATGAAAATTCTAGGCATTTGATTGAGTCCAATGCCATTATTATCTGAACATGTTGTGGTAAGGAACGTTATTGGGCAGAGGGTCGCCGGTTCGAGTCCCGGTCCAGGCGCATACTGTCGTTGCGTCATTGGGCAAGGCACTTAACCCACATTGCCTATGAATGAATGTTTGGTGATTGATGGTGGTCAGACTAGTAGCTTACCACTGCCAGTGTATGGAATGAATGAATAATGTATTATGTGTAGAGTGTCCTAAAAAGCCCTATATAAGTACAATGCATTCTTATTATTTTATTATTATTACCACTGACCCTTCTCTTGACCCTTCCTCCATAGTGTCAGAACATATGTGTACAAGCTAAAAGTCTTCAGCTCGATCAGGTTCTTTGCTTTGTCGAATACAGCCTCTTCCCATTCCTCCATGTTCTGCACAGCCACAAACAGGCAGCCGGTGATGTAGAAAAGCTTCCATGGTACGCTGTCTGTGTTAGACGCATCGAAAACAAAAAGCCGTTAGATTGTCAGATAGGTCAACAGACGTATTCAAATGAGATAACTGACCATGCAAATACCTGAGCTGTAGTAGGCAGCTGCTAACCCAATTGATCCGATGCCTGAAATTAAACGTAATATATGGATTTAAGATTGTATTGTGATAAGACGTTGGAAAGATCGTTGAATCCATTCATTTATGCTCTTCACTATCATTTTTACTGTGCCAGTGTTCATATTAATACAAAATATTAGTACTAGGTATCATAATGAACAATCAATTGAATGTACATTGAAGTTGTAGTTAAAAAGGGTTTTATGAAGATATTGATAACAGTAGTTCTCTGTGTAAAACAAAAGTCAAATAAAATCGTGATAAAATCGTGATCTTGGCATAAAAGAATTGTGATAAAATCATGATAAAATCGTGATAAAATCATGATCTTGGCATAAAATAATTGTGATAAAATCATGATAAAATTATGATAAAATCGTGATCTTGGCATAAAGGAATTGTGATAAAATCATGATAAAATCGTGATAAAATCATGATCTTGGCATAAAATAATTGTGATAAAATCATGATAAAATCGTGATCTTGGCATGAAAAAAAAATCGTGATGTTATATTTGTACCACCCCCTAATGGACTAAGACTTACCAACTAGAAGAGACCAAGAGCGGATCCCTGGAGATCTCTTGAGATGGAGCAGGGTGGGGCTGTGGTCCTCAACTGTCATATAGCCCATCTGGACAAAGGCCAAAAAAATAATATGAAGCTCAATCAAAATTATGTTAAATATTAATTCATTCATATACGTTTTCCTAATGTAAAATTGTACACTCAAAATAATCTTTTGAATACACAAATTATAGACTACAAGAATTCTAAATGGTCTGACACATTGTACAAATACTACTAGAAAGTACAACGAGAATCAAAACGTTAAGCTAAATACATAATAGTAATAAACAGAGGATAAGCGTGTTTTTATATTAGGAATGGGATGCTGGAACTGCATGTAATGGGATGTAAACACAACAAATACAAGTAAAAACGTAAAAGATTTATACTTACTTTTTATTCCACAAATTCTCGCCCAGAAAATATACAAAAGCAGGCTTGGTGTCAAACGAAATAACCTGCAGTAAATTATAAGGAAGCAACGCCTTTCTGCACGATTTGGCAACAACTGTCAGAAATGGGCGCCACTTCCTTCCTGGCTATGTGTGCGCTGATTGGATGGATTCACTTTTCACGTGAGGCCTTCAAAATAAAAGCATTGAAGTTGATTTACTACAAATTAAATTATAATAACAAACGGTTTTTTATGGACATTCAATACAGACCAATGTTTATGATTATTAAAGTGTGTTCACGTTTCAAAATAGCAATCTTGATATGATTTTACTTTTTTTATTTTATTTTATGTATTATTTATTTATCCAAACTGTAAAATTATGTGTTTACTGCTTATAATCGAAATAATTGTTGTCCTAAAAAATGTAAATTAATATTATAAAAGTCCTGCCACTATTTCCGGTGCAGCATTGATCCCATTACGCATGCGTGCGGACACCGACGTACACAATGGAGTTGGACTATCGTTTTTTATTTTAGGAGGGCTTAGTTATTGTAGAAAATAACGAGTAGAAATAGCGTTGTAACTGTGTAGCTATGCGATGGAGGTGACAGTCGCTTTAAAACGATGGTATTTACCGTAAAAAGAGCCGTAATGTTTCACCTGCCCCGCTGACCGCTGTGTTATCACTGTCCGTCCCGTGTCTTTTAGGCTATTGTCTTGTGTAACGGTAATAAAGGGTAAGTGGACTAAAACTAGACTTTTGAACGTTAAAATAAAGCTGGCCATACAATTTAAACAGATTTTTACTTAATCTAATGGGAAAATGCTCAAAGTGAAAAGTCTGCAAATAATGCTGCTAGTAACAAAACTCTTCCTAAGCCATATGCATTGATAATTACAATATTTTTAATGATATGAAATTGTTATTTTGTTTGTTAAATATGCAAGCTTATCTGTAAAATAGTCTTGTAGCTAACTATTTATCTAATGTCAATATAGATTTATCATAATTCTGTCACTGAAGCATTTTTGTGTTAAGAATATTTTTGAAGCGTAAACAGTGATTGGCTATAGTCTCCTGCGTGTATTTTCTTACAGATCTGACCTAAGTCGAACTCAAAATATCGCAAAGTCATGCAACATTCAACATAGCCCTACATGGTTGTTTTCTTTACAGCCATGGTCTTGCATAATTGCCGTTTCTGTTTGTAATGTTGATATAATTAACAAAATCCACTTAATGTTTAAGGATGTTGGCTTCATTGTGAGTGTGTTTCCCTCTGTATTCAGAAGCTACTGTTGTGGTGATAAGGCCAGATATGTGACAGAAGAGATGGAGGGTGGGGCTTTCAGGTCTAAGCTTCATAAGGCTGTGAAGATGGTTGAAGTTAGCGTGTGTTTTATGTTGACTCCACAGACCAAACATGTCTGAGGTGATCATCGGGAAGCGCAAGGAGAAGTGTGAGAACTGCACCAAACAGGTAATGTTCTCATTTAGTTGATTTATTTATTTACTTTTGAACAACAGTTAAGAATGGTATAGTAATCTATTTGTATTGATGGGGTTTTCACAGTGCAACAAGAGGCAGACCGAGGATGGCATCAACTCACACAATGACAGCACACAAGCTAATGACCAGGTGACACACTATTTATTAACATTTATATTATTACTTAGAATATTTCTATTAGATTCTATGTATTTATAGTCATTAGGTTCATCAGAAACATATTGTAATATTAGCTTCATGTGTGTTCATAATGTCATTTGTGAAATGGTGAAATGGTTACAACTCCTCAGTCGGGGTCCTTCTGTGTGGAGTTTGCGTGTTCTCCTTGTGTCTGTGCAGCTGTTTCCTCCGTTCACTCTGGTTTCTGCTACCACTAAACACAATAGGTTCAATAGGTTCCCCATTGGGGCTAGGACTCCCCTGAAAATGAGATTCTGAATCTCAGTGGGACTTTCCGTTAAATAAAGGTCAAATCAAATCAAATAAACAAATGAGTGAGCTTACAGCACGAGTTTGGACTGTGGGATCGATACAAAAAATACTTTTTATGTCAATGCCTAGAATGTAACCAATGTGCATACCACCACTAATGCTGTTACCTAGTGATCTGTTTGTTTGTTGACATTAACTCACTGAATCCATTGTCAATGTTGTACATGGAACATTTTCGACTGAATGCATTTTTTATATCATATCGAGTTGGGCTGTCTCGGGTAATTCTAGACCATCCTGATTTTGTTACGCTGAGAATCTTCAATTGATTTCTTGATTAGCTTTGACTTGCCTTCTGTCGTCCACTAAGGTAAGGGAATCTCCCCAGTTGCTGCTCAGTGCGTGCCTCTCGTGTGATGGCTGTCTCAGTGAAGAGGAGATGCTGAAGATCTCTCAGCAGAGTCTAGAAGATCTGCAGCGAGTGTTGGTGCTAAATAAGGTACGGGCCAGAACAGTCCAGTCTGGGGCTGAACAATATAGATCGCACTAACGCCAGGGTCTGATCTGACATAGATGTAATAATTATAATAATGCATTGGTTAGATATAGGGCTAATCTCCACACGCTTCACATATTACATTATTTATTCACTCCTCAGTCACGCTCGGTGGTGTGTAGTTTATATTGATTTAGTAGTTGTAACTAAATCAATATATTTCAAAGTTCCAGTTTAGTCATGATCGCCTTAAGTTAGTCCTACTTTGGTTTAGTAAGTTTTGACTTGGAAGCAGTTTTAACTAGTAACTAAAGTATATATCTGCTTAATTGAACAGTTTAGCTCAGTTGGTGGAGCATGCAGCCCATAAACAGAGCTTGAAATGCTCGTCCGGGCATCTTGAGTTCGAATCCAGCTCACGACAGTTTGCCAAATGCAGTCCTGGTCCGGTCCAGCCCTGGTCCAGTCCTGGTCCTGGTCCAGCCCTGGTCCAGTCCTGGTCCAATCCTGGTCCTGCTCCAGTCCTGGTCCAGTCATTGTCCAGTGACCACACACTAGTATCACTTTGCCTCTGACCTCGTTGTGTGTTTTCAGAAGTGTGACGCGTCGAAACACAAGGTGCTGGTGGCATCAGTTTGTCCACAGTCACTGCCTTTCTTTGCGGTCAAGTTTGGACTGGACATCAGTGAGGCGGCCCAGAAACTGTGTGGATTTTTAAAGAGTCTAGGTACGCTTAAATACTACATACTAATTGTTAATGTTGCATTGCCAAAGTTAGATTTTTTTTTTTTACTCTGATAGAATTGTATTATAGGTATATTAGTAATGTAAATTGCTGGGTATCAGGTTCTAGAATGTAATGATGTCATACCCTCAGATCGGGGCAGGGGCCAGAATTCTGTATTAACTCTATGGGATTTTTTTTACCCCCAGTATCTGTCCAACCACACACAACCTCTACGGTCAAGTTCCTGCCCCCATCTCCCATTAAAGTCTATCGGGCTATAGAATGTTGTGATGTCACCTGCGACCCAGCAATAGTTTATTATACAGTAATGTGCCTTATGAATATGCCATTCATTTTGTAGGCTGCTCACATCTTTCTGTCACTGGTTAAAATAACGTTCAGTTTGTTCTATGTTTTCATGATGCGTGTCTTTATTCTTTCTACAGGAGTGCAGTTTGTGTTTGACACCACTCTCGCAGCAGGCTTCAGTATTTTAGAAAGTCAGAAGGAGTTTATTCAGAGATATCGTCGGAGAAGCCATGACACCCAAGCTTTACCCATGTTCACCTCCTCATGCCCTGGTAAACACCCTGCTCAAAACGTAACCGGTCCTTCTCTCGGTTAGCAGTATTTGGCCTAGAACGTGCTGGTTAACTCAGATAGGGAGCTTTTTGTACCACTCCCTTCATAAGAGATAGCACAAGCCATCCTACGAGCCAAGAGTTAATCACTTTTCTTCGTTTGTTACGTTAGTCAATATAAAATGCAACTAAGTACATCCAGGCAAAACTAATAGTTAAGAAAGGTGGTTTTAGCCATACCCTGGGTTTATAGTGACTGGTCTGTAAAAGAGAAAATATCCAGTTAGGAGCAGTTCTGTGGTAAAACGTTGAGGCTTTAGATCATGGTCAAACTGAGAAAGCAATAATAACACTTCATATAACATATCATCTCAGGAATGGTTGTTTCACACATGGGCAATATGTCAAGTGTCTTGCCCAAGGACACAGTGGCAGTATGATTTGGGCAGGGATCGAGCCACCTTAGCGACTGCCCCATTTTGAAACTTTAGAGGAGGTGTATGTAAGAATGTGACTTGATAGAAACCTGAGCTTGCTGTTTTTCAATCTCTGGTAGAATTTCACTTTTCCAGGAACCTCGAGGATGAACTTACAAATACCCATATTTTGTTTTCCAAGGTTGGATTCGATATGCGGAGCGTGTGCTGGGCAGTCTGGTGACTCCTCACATCTGCAGTGCCAGGTCCCCACAGCAGATCATGGGCTGCCTGCTCAAAGACTACTTTTGTAAACAGCAGGTGGGTGGGCAAGTTTAGTTAGGGTGGTTAGCACAAAGAAATACATGTGCTTATAGAATTGATAACTCTAAATTTCCCCTAGTGAATGAATGTGGGAGTAAATAGGGGGGACGATATGGTAAAAATTGAATATAACATTTTTATTAAGCCATGATTATTAAGAGAATTCTGATTTTGTCTTATAAAATCTTTATAACTACAAATACAGTGTACATCTAATCCAATGTTCATCATAACACTTAAAAATAAAATAAATCAAATCAAATCAAATGATAAATACTATTTGTGTAGCTTTTTTAATGAATATGAACACTGTCAGTTGTTACAGTAAAAATTACTGAAGAGCAAAGAATAAATGAATCACAGTTTAACATTTGTCTGAATTTCGTTGTAGTTGCAATGATGATAAAGTTTATTCTATTCCACACGTCCAACATACCCACCTAAAGCCCATAGTTGCTGGGATAGGCTCCAGTCACCCATGACTCCCAACTGGAATAAGCCGAAGAGGAATTCAGAATTTTAGCAGTTAATTCTGTTTGAGTAAAATTCATTTAAACAGTAATGTTATAATTTTGAGTATTTCTTCCATCTTTGTGTAACAATTTTGTGAATGGATTTGCGTAGTCCGTTTTGTGTGTTGTGGTTGATATTTGTGTTTCATGTATTTCCCTTTGTCTCTCCACAGAAGCTGAGTCCAGAGAAGCTTTACCATCTTGTGGTCGCTCCGTGTTTTGATAAGAAGCTGGAGGCGGTCCGAGAGGAGTTTTACAGCAGTTTTTTGGAGAGCCGTGACGTCGACTGTGTTCTTACATCAGGTTCAATACTACTTTATTTACAATACAATACTACTTTATTTACAATACTACTTTATTTACAACACTACTTTATTTACAATACTACTTTATTTATAATGCTACTTTATTTACAATGCTACTTTATTTGCATCCATATATACATATATATATACATCCATCCATCCATCTTCTTCCGCTTATCCGGGGCCGGGTCGCGGAGGCAGCAGTCTAAGCAGGGACGCCCATACTTCCCTCTCCCCAGACACTTCCTCCAGCTCCTCCTCCGGAATCCCGAGGCGTTCCCAGGCCAGCCGAGAGACATAGTCCCTCCAGCGTGTCCTGGGTCTTCCCCGGGGCCTCCTTCCGGTGGGACCTGCCTGGAACACCTCCCGGGGGAGGCGTCCATGGGGCATCCGAAACAGATGCCCGAGCCACCTCAGCTGACTCCTCTCGATTCATTAATCGTTCTTAATTGTAGAAGTACCAAACTCAATCCAGTTCAGCGTCCTCATGATATGTACCTGTGTGGAACAGTTGAAAAAGATCCGGCAAAGACTTGTTGAGTTATTGCGTTCACAGCTTTGCTTCATTCATTCATTAATATTCATCGTAGAAGTACTAAAATCAATTTAGTTTGGCGTCTTGATGATATGTACCTGTGTGCAAAATTTTAAACTGATCCAGCAATTAGTTTTTGAGTTAACGCGTTCACACATTTCACTGATATAATTATTATATTATATAATTAATGATGACAATAATGATAATGGGTCTAGTGCATATTTTAATGATGTGGTGTGAAACCAAAAGTTATTGAACCAAACATGCTGCATAATACACGTGTGTGTGTGTGTTTAGATTTGGTTGAGCTGTGAAATGTCTTCAAAGGTTCATTTGGATTTTCTTTTTTAACAGACCAATGCTGTGTATGTAATGTCATATGGAATGTTCAAAATTCCAGAATGGAGGCAACTGGAGCAAAAGTGAGTTCAATGTGGTTTCTGTAAAGACTTGTCCAGTAAAACCTAAAAATCAAGACGAGCCAAAATGCTAACTGGATACTAATCTGTACATTACAAAAATATGCACTAAAGCTAATTTCTCCATTGAAAATGTATTACGGTCTTGTCTCCAGTTGCCTCCATTCCGGAATTTAGAACTTTCTGTTTACAAACTTTGAAAGGGTCTATAGTCTCCATCAGAAATCACATAATGTCACAGTGATGTGTCTAGTCAGCTGATTATCCTACTGCTCTGGGTGGTAGGACGTCAGCGCTTCTGATAAAGACTAGAGGAAGTGTTTGAAACGTCAAGGTATGAACACACAGCACTGGTCTGTTAACAAGTCCTAGCATGACATGTGTCTCGTTATAACAGGCTGTAAGACAATTGAAGAGTTTAAAAATATATATATATTTAAAGCAGAACTCGTTTTACCAACAGCTTCAGAGTCAATGTGATGAAAAAGAAAACAGCCTTGTAAGAATGACTGCAAGGCTGTTCAGTGTCCATGTCTCTTGGAGTCTTGGTTCAGGCTGCAGATCTAATTTTTTTTTTGCATTTTTGTGTGCTTTTCTTATAGTAAAAAATATGGCTATGTTTTGCTGTTCATGACATACAAGCATCCATCTTCTACAAAAGTTGGCATTTATTTTAGATTGCAATATTTCGATAATTGCAGGTACTGATCTTTACGTCCATTTCTTTAAAATACCACATTTCAGTTTTTTTTTTACATTATCTCAATTAGTTAACACCTCACTGACTTGTACATATTGTTTTTCTGCTGTAGCCAAGCAACACATACCAACCACAGCCTTTACTTTATCCAGAGGTGTAAAAATACCCCCATTGTTATTGTAATTGCTTTTGAACTAATGAACACAAAATACAGAAATACACTGCCATTCATTTGTTATTTCCTCTGGCCAAGCAATTGCCCCCTAATTACCACCAAATAATCTACAGTACATCTGCATCACGGTGTTGTGACGGACTCCAATTTTCTGCGCTACATCATTTCTAAAATAAAAGCAGTTGTACCGGACAAGAGAAAATGTCAGTGTTGTGCCGAGCGATATTATGTTCCTTGTGGTCTCACAGTGCTGGTATTTTCCAATCATCAAAACATACACTACCAAGCATGCATCATTTATCTCCACCTCATTGTGAATGCCTTGCCAATTTTGTTTTCATTTTACTTTCATTCCTATTTCTGAATGTTTTTCTTAGTTTGCGTTGTTTCTGTGTTAGACGAATTGACGCCTTCAATAGTAATTTAGCATATACTACTTTCATTATCAACTTTGTATTGTTACTTCAAAATAATACATCCATGCCATTGCTGTACATACTACCGCACCGGCAAAAAACATCACATTTCACTCTTCACACAATGGTTCTTGCACACCCTGTCGAAAAAAGGTCTGCTCAGCTGATGTGTTGAGAACAAGCTGCAAGAACTGCCAAAGCGAGAACTTGGGACCTGGAGCTCCAAGAGTCATTTGTGAGCCAGGTGTGAGAAAAGGGTTCTCATGGACATGAAGAATTACATGAATTAATCAATACAATGTCTGTGGTGGCATGAGTCAAAATGTGGGACACGTGGGTTTGAGCAGAAAATGCTGTTTCAAGGCAATACAAAGTCGGACATCTGGTTACCCTAGAATTGCTTCAGTGGTGAAAACACATGCACACAAGTTGTGTTAGAGCTAAAGTGAGTCCTGCTTAATGAAAACATCTATTGTTCTGTAACTTTATCTTTTACTCTCATCAGTTCAGAGCACAACTGAGACTCTGACATGGTACACAATTACAGTTCAGTGGAGAAGAGGTTCTCAAAATCATCAAAGTGAGAAAGTGTGGTTGTCACTGATGCATAACTAGTCTTTTTGTGTAGACTTTGCATCTTTGTCTGTGTGTCTGGATGGGTTTTCATACTCGTTTTTTGCCCCACCAACCTAAAAACATGGGCAATAGACTAATCCTCCAGCTAGTTACATCAAGATTGGTCCCTGGGTGCATTGTTGCCCCAGCAGTGTTGAAGGACGGGTCAAATGAAGATAAATACATTTCCCCAAGGGAACAATAAAGTATACCTTAACTAAATATATTTTTCCATGTCTTTTGGTAGAGTTGGTAAATTCATGCATGCGGCTGCAATGTACAGCTGTTTGGTGGTTCTCAACTTGATTATGCTGGTGTTCTGTTGATCGGAGACACCCATCAAAAACTATTATCCACTCTGCCACTATGGTTATGGTTATGGTTATGTTATGGTGAATAGCAGTTGTTTATTTACTTTACAGAAATCTTCACTGCAAAAAAAAATCAATTCAGTAAGTTTATAAACTAAACCACAACATATTCTACTTGTTTATAAGGCTATAGAAACAGCAAATGCAATATAATTCAGGCAGGTATATCTTCAGGATCTTCAGGATGCCAACTGTCAAAGCCAAAACAGCAGGTGATGGAAAACAAAAGTTTTTTTTTTTTTTTTTTTTTTTGGGGGGGGGGGGTCATTCTTTTTGCCAAAACACCAAAACAGACAGAGTGTTTGGGTTGTAATTTCCTTTCCAATCAAGTTAGAAGAAAAGTGGCCCATGCTGTTTAACTTTGGTGTGGACCTGAGTGAAATACAAACACAATATTGGGCACTAGATTTTGCAGAGGAAATACTAGTGTGTGGAGAAACAGGGGGTGACAGAGGCTCTCTGATGGTAACCTTTTGACGTTAGAATTGATTCAACTCAGGACTCACCCTCCCACTACTAGAAACAGACTAGGGATTTGAACAGCGCTGAAGCCATTATACTCATGTAGCCCTCCACCTGTCTGTCAGAAAATGAGTCAGATAGAAGCAGAGATCAAGAGGGAGCTTTCACATTAAAGGGG
>JAVQKC010011209.1:0-26375 GCA_036025475.1 Philypnodon macrostomus
CCACCCTACAACAAACAGGAAGTCGGCCATTTTGAATTGAATTTGGGAGGTCAGGTATATTTGACAGCCTCTAACGTGCACATACTTTGCCCGATTAGGCTCTAACCTGAAACACCTAATGACCCCCCGGCCCTGAACACATCTGACCGATATGATGGCAGTTACCTCTATAGCGCCCCCTATAGACTGAAAGAAAAATTAAGTGTCAGCCCCTCAACTAACTGGGCCATGGTTAGGGCTAGTTGCTACTATAGGCGACAGGAACTATACACGGTCAGAAAGGGAACCAAAAAGTCAATGTAAACGACTGTCCTTGGTCAAGCCTTAAGGTCTTATAGGATGTTTACAGTCATTCAGAAATAGCATCAGTTAATGTCACACTCAACAAAACAAACCAGTTTGGAATATAACAGATGTATGATTTGGATACATCAGTTATGGCCAAAAAAAATCTGATTCCATTTAAGTTTTGAGTTAAGGTTTATAAATAAATAAAGCCAACAAAGGAAGCTACAGTTCAACCTTCCTGTAATTCACCTTGATCCACAATCATTTGCTTTCACAGTTGTCAAATGGACAGGCAGAATGTTCAATGTGTGTGTTTAGAGGCACTCAATGACTTCTTCATTGTCATATTTTAAACCCCAAAATATGAATATGAACTACTTCTGAGTCACTCACTTCTACTGCCAATCAAAACTGTACCATTAGTGTACCTCTTAGAACCCGATTAGCACAGATAGGATCTATGCTAATTGTGATTAGCATTAGCATCTCTAAATGTAACAAAAATCCAACAAGAACGACTCTTCATAGACACTTCATAGTATTTATTTATTTTGCAGATACTTTCTTCTCAGCCGTTGTACAACACGTTAGCTCTAGCGCTAATGTGTACACTGACACTTGCTCATGTACGCAGCAGGCTAACCATTAACAGCTCCCTTCTGAAGCGCAAATCCTGAGAGATTTGGTCCCGTGCCCTGCTCTAACCCTCTGCTTCTCTTTGACATTTGAGTCTGCCATTCACTCACTCAGTCTTCTATTCACATCTGTTCCTCTTTTTCTGCCTCTTTTAGCTTCTATCACTCCATCTCCTCTCTCCATCCCAGTTCAGGTTGGTATTTCACACAAAAGAAGCTGACATTTTGGATTTTGATGCTTGGCCTTTTTGTTCCTTTAGTGCTGCCCGTGTGTCACTTACAGAGCGCCCCCCAGTGGACACCTCAAGTCTCTGTCCCCTGTCTGCCTGTCCCTCTGAGCCTGCTCCAAGCCTGAACCCTTTTGTTGTTTTGCCACCTTTTTTGGTCACGTCTTGAAACCCCCCCAAGCATTTTTTAAGCAAAAACCGTCCAAACTTTGAAGCCTTTCAAGCCTAAGCATCACTTTGAACTGCCATTGATTGAGTTATGGCACCTTCAAAAGTACACCCCTCAAAGAATTGTGTACAAGCCCTTTACTTTTCATCTACAGTACCTTCACAGCCTTACCGTGAGCGTGTGTAGAATTCCTGATTCCTGTGCGGCTGTTAGATTTGTTGTTGGGCTTCATGAGTCAGTAATATAATTAGCTAAAAGAAATCTTGGTGCTTCATCCAATCAAGTCCCTGCTCTTTGCAACGCTTTCAACAGGATCTGCCCAATGCTTCTTTGGAACACACACAATTATGGAGCTGATAATGTAGATTTACCAGATTATCTTTATGGCAGAAAAATCTGATTCCATTTAAGTTTTGAGTTAGGGTTTATAAATAAATAAAGTCAACAAAGGAAGCTACAGTTCAACCCGCCTGTAATTCACCTTTGGGTCTTGACCCACAACTTGGGAAACATTTGTTTTCACAGTTGTCAAATGTTCAGAATGGCAGAATGCTCAATGTGTGTGTTTAGAGGCATTCAAGGACTTCTTCATTGTCATATTTTAAACCCCAACATGCTCCTGACCACCACAATCACACAGTCACACTAACACATTCATACATGCTCCTGACCACCACAGTCACACTAACACATTCACACATTCATATATGCTCCTGACCACCACAGTCACACTAACACATTCACACATTCATACATGCTCACACATTCATATATGCTCCTGACATCGCAATCACACGGTCACACTAACACATTCATACATTCATACATGCTCACACATTCATATAAGCGCCTGACCACCACAGTCACACTAACACATTAATACATTCAAACACGCTCCTGACATCAGAATCACACAGTCACACTAACACATTCAAACATGCTCCTAACCACCACAATTACACACACAGTAACACATTCATACATGGGACAGTGTCTTGCCCAGGGACCTTCGGTTGCTGAGCATCAGAGAATTTTCACTGCACTGATGTTCTGTCTACATGACCTTATTCTTGGTCTGTACTCGTGCTTGTATTACAGAAGCAGTGCCAGGTGAACTTAAAAGGAAAATCACCACCAAAATGGCTAACTAAGGATTAACTGAACGTGTAGAAATAGGTCATGACAGAATTTTCATGAGCCTAACTTGATATATGATATAAACAACAGAATGTTCAATGTGTTCCTCTCGCCCCAACAAGGACTTTTTTAACCCAAGCAAAACTGGATGAACCACATTATCCCACGTGTCTCACTAAGTTTGTGACCCTATCCTCTTCTGTGCTCTGTAGTGATATTATATAAAGTCTATGGTCTATCTGATATGAGCTCTCACAGCAGCAGGACTCCACCATGTTATCTGCTGCACAGGACACTATCAGAGCAGAGCCGTCACAGAGTTATGCCACCACCACTGTTCCTTTGTGCGCTTTTCCGCGGTTGGTGTTTTGTGAATTTTACAGTGTTTTATTGTTTTATAGGTTTGCATTTTATTGTTTTGTATTTCATTGGATTTTTTTTGTTTCACAGGTTTTTGAGTGAAGCGCTTGTAAGTCTATGTAAAAAGGCACTTTCTCATGAAGGTAATGGGGAACATTGACGTTTTGTTTTAGTAGTAAACTATTATAATGTTGGTGGTACGGTTTGTGCAAAAGTCTGAATCCGTTCAGTCACCACCAGCGTGTGATTGTGGTGTGAATGAATAATGGACCCAAAATGTCGACCATGATGATTATTGTTATGACTGTTATTATTGTTGTTATTATTATTTTTATTATTTTTGTTATTATTAGCGTTGTTATTGTTATTATCATTGTTATTATTGTTTTTGGTGTTATAAGTGTTATTATTATTGTTATTATTGTTATTGGTGTTATTAGTGTTATTATTATTACTGCATTCATTATTATTATCGTCATTATTATCATTGTCATCTTCATCATCATCATTCTAACCAGTCATCGTACAAATATTGAACTTTGAGCCATTTCCACAATAGATCAATAATGTTTATCTAAATAGAAGTGTTTATTATTTGCAAAGGATTGTCAGTGTGTTGACTCATTTTATTTAGCAATTGATTTCTACTCTAGTAGGAGTGCAGACAATGGCTCGTTATGAAACATAATTACAAAATGAATTAATCGGTGGAAAGCACAACATTTTTGAGTTCATTATTCATTCTCATCACAATCACATACTCTCTGACCACCACCGAACACACATCCACAATCATACACATATCAATGTGGGTTAAGTGTCGTGCCCAAGGACACAATGATAGTATGCACATGAGGGTTAATATAACGCATGAGGGTTTTCACCATTCAATGTAATTAAAAACATTCAGGATTTAAATGATAAAAAGTTCAAACACAATAGACATGGAGATTCAATGTCCCGAACCACAATCTTTAGCGCTGGCATTAATCAAACTTATCTAGAATTCATTCATTAATTTTTATCATTTAAATCCAGGGGTTAAATGAATTTTGTTGATCATTTTATCACGTCATCGGATGTTCAAAGTGATCGTGAAGCTTGACAGGGCTACAAAGTTTAGTTCAGAATGTGTATTTAAAGAGCTCTAGAAAAACTGCTTCATGTATTTTTAGCACTTTCCAAACTCAGTGAGGCGCATGGTGTGTAGAAGTGCCTGGTCAGCAAGATCTTTCTATACACTTACTTTACTACACACAGAGAGAGAGAGAGAGAAAGGGGTGTGTGGGGGGGAGTGTTGACAGGCACGGCCCTCATTAACCAGGAGCACAGATTGGAGTCTAAAAATAGCAGCGGCTGAAGAAGAGGAATCAGGAAGTAGGCATTTGAAGATGGGGTCCTTTGGGAGTATGATAAAAGCATTGCATCCACAAAACAGGTCGTGGTTAGTACGGGCTATAGAGATCCAGGATGTGTAAGGTAATGTATTATTTTGAAGAAATTGACTTTTGTCTCAATCAAACAAAGGTTTATATAGTGCCTTTATGATCATTACAAGTGCATTACAATTGACTGCATTATTCTTTATCACTAGCCACAGTTGTCCTAGGGCAGACTGTAGGAGATGTGGCAGTCACCAAACACACACCAACACAATCATGTTTTTATGTACATTCAGGTAAGGTGGGTGAAGTGTCTTGCCCAAAGACACAGCAACAGCAACCTAGGGCTAAAATTAGTATTTCATAATGACAAATGAAGAACCAGGACTTAACACATGCAAATTAGTAATGCATTAGATAAAACCTAGACTAAACCAGGATTAAACCAGGACTAAACCAGGACCTAACCAAGTGACCAAGCAATGGTGTGAAAGCAGATTAGTGAGTTTTTTTTACTCCAGGAAATATACGTCTTTTGGGCTGAACGAGCTGCCGTATCCAGGGAGAAAGAGCTTAATGCAAACAGGGAGGTTTTGATTACACAATAAAACATTGTATTTGCTCTATATAAGTATGTAGTTCACTAAATATACTCACTAAAAATAAACATTAGATTGTAAAGTAAATATTTTGTCAAACAGAATGTGAAAAGTAAAAATTTTATTAAACATAATGTAAAAGGTAAATATTTTTGTTAAAAAGGGGCATAAAACATATTCTTCTCTCTGCTCCTTTTCATTCCAGTTTTGTACTGTCATGTAGACACTTCTGATTGTAATTTATTTTTATTTTAATTGAATGAAATAATCTCCCGTGGACCCACCACCCGCAGGAGGTACCATGGTTCAATGTGGATCGGGTGGCGGTCGAAGGCGGGAGTTCCCTGCTTAGACTGCTGCCTCCGCGACCCAGTTTCGGACAAGCAGAAGAAAATGGATGGATGGATGAATGAAATAAAAAAATACAAAAATAAATACAAAAATTCAAAAATTATTGCCGTTTGAGAGGAATTCCGGTAACGCTCCTCACCATTACCTTTACATGAGTTGTGGACAAACTGAAAAGGCACCACTAATACAGTATTGGGAAATACATTTATATCCAATGCGCTCAACGATCGTCAAACATGTGCCTTTGTTTACAAGTTATAGCCCATTTGAAAAAAGTGCAGTGTGAAGGTGAACTGTGAAGGAGTCAGACGATCTCCCGAGTACCAAAGCCCAAGTACCACCAGTGCACTCTGAACCGCTGGTATAGTATTAATGATTTCTACAACCAAATGTTATCTAATGAGCATCATCATATAGTAAAAAAGTTTCTCACATATTCGTCAACCGTTGGAATCTGCTGACCACACTCTTCCTGACTCCACATTCTTCCCCGAGTTTGTTCATTCACTTCCACACAACGCTCTAAGGATAAAAATAAACTCTCTTTACATCTCCTCCTCACGACTCACTCAGATCTGTGCACGGGCTGTCAGTGAATGTGTGTGTGTGTGTGTGTAGTTGATGTCAGTGATGTATCTAAATTAGTCTCAACACAATGTGGTTTGCTCACGACTTGTGCAACGTCTTCCCAAGATCTTGTAGTCAGATCTGTCAGTAAAAATGTGATGAACAATGGAAAGATCCAATGATTTTCTGAATGTTTAATAACTTCATTATATGATTCTTGACATTAAAAGTAGTAATACTAATGCATCAGTTTTATATAGTTTACATTATATCACACCTACGGCCACTAAAAACTCATGCATAATAATATTATGTAAAAATTGTCAATCTTCTGGGTTTCGTACGACCACTGACACCTCAAATGTACTTTATAAATATATATTATTATTCAAAAAGTTCAAATTGGTCTAAACTGCCACCACAAAATTCAAATCATTCAAGAATTTAGAGCTGACTTTTCTGGTGGCTGGCCTCTTAGCCACAGATGCCCTAGGACAGACAGAGACATGGTCAGCCATACCACACCAACAATATTTCAGATCACCACCAAACACTGTCCATCACCACAGTTCCTCTCTTACACGCCAACACCTTTGCGCTACATGCCCTGACCCTTCTCCGAGACACAAATAGAAATAAAAACAATGCACTTTCTCTGTGTGTCAAGGTTACCTCTGATTTAACTAATAACTCACCTCTACCACATTATTAATGCCACTGAAGATACCACCTCAGCAGCAGTCTGCCCAAGGGCGCGCTGACAAAGATGGACGCCTCGACCACACAACGAACTGCCCTGAAGACTGTGCCATGCTTATTTTAGTCAGTGTAATTCATGATAGTGTTGTGCCTGATGCAGGTGTGGCCATTTTGTGCTAGAGCCCACAAAACAAAAGTCATTACCTGGATGTGGTCTTGTACAGGTGATTTTCCAGGTGTCAATGATGCAAGTCTGCAGAAAAACAAGAAACAGAAAATAGGGGATGCTGTTATCAAGCTGTGAAAAATACTGATGTGAAATCGAATGCAAAGTGGGATCTGGTCACTCTCAGAGGAAACAGGAAAAAGTTAGTGCCACTTATTTGATGCATTTGCCACAACACCTAGCCTGGCAAGCCTGTCTGGTGACCCATTCACATCAATTGATTTCTGGGGTGGGGTAATCAGAAAAGTGGCCTACACTACAGCCTACATTGCATAAATAACCAAATGGAGATCAACATGGCACAGTAGAGAAGAGATAACTGACCTGTGTGGTTTTCCTGTGAAAACATACGGGGGAATGAAAAACAGAGAACTCATGTCTACACACCAGGAAACTCCACCTACTTGTGGGGTCGGGTCCCTTGTTCACAGCGAATCATTTCTCTGTGATTTTGCGGACGGACCAATCACGAGCTGTTTACGAGCCGCAGCACCGGGAGTTTTGTTGCCCATGTCCTATACCAACTTTACTAACATGACTTCCTTGTTAACAACTGTAGCATAACTGACCTCTTGACCTCTTGAACAGACTTGTAGGGCTACGTCTTTTTAAGTAAACATGGAGAACTTCTTATCACATTGATCTATAACTTTTGGAGGACCAAACAGGACATTCCAATGTGGTTGTATAAAGATGTGACCAGCCGCTCACTTGGTGAGATCAAGGACTACCATTGAGACCAAGACTTGAAGAAACTGATTAACAACGGATTAATTAGCCGACAATGCTAATACTGTGTGTTAATGGACCTAACCATTTGTCAGTGTGTTGGACCCTTCATCTCGGGTTATGACCCCACAACCCTGGGCCACAGGCTGACCCTGGTGTGACCCTCGTCTCTCTTCACAGACTTCTGTTGCCGTGTGACAGTTTGTATATATTTTAGTGCTCAATCTATTACATATATCTTAAATAAGCTAACGTAACATCAAGCATATACCCTACACATTTGTGTGTGGCTCTGTGTGTTTTTTTAGCGTTGTGTCAACCCTTTCTGATCCGTTTACTATACATCGTTAAACTAACGCAATCAACGAGTGACCAGACTAACATCTTTGTATAAAACAGGGAAAGAGCCAGGCCAGGCTAAGGAATATGCAACATCATGGCATGGTTGTTGGTACCACGCTATTTATTTGCCAACTTTTAACACAATAGTCCCAAAAATAGAATTCATCTAGCGTGTGGCAGTTCTGTGGGTGAAAGAGAGCCTTTTTTGAGATAACAGAAAGGCAACATTAACTCATCAACCTAAAGCCAATAGAAAACAAAAGAAAACAATAGAAAACAATAGAAAACAATAGAAAATAATAGAAAAGACTTCTCTAAACCAGCATTATGTGAAGTGTTGGTTAATTAGCAGCTTGTTGGATCACTGTGACGTTTGAAAGAACGCTGTGATCTCGTACTCTCTCTGAACGTAGCAGAGCAGTGGTGATAAGAATAGACTTTATTAGGTCGACCTGCTGCAATCTTGGGCAAAGGAGGAAGCTGGGTAATGTAGTAAAACTATAATATCAAGATTTGAATAAGCCAAGATCACAGTCAGTTTCTTCAAGAATCCTTTTGAGCTAAATTCAATGCAATCCAATCCAATGTTCATCATAATACTCAATACTATTTATGTTTTATATGCACTGCAGAGTGATTCAAACATCTTCCCAGATTGTCAAAATATCATATCCCCATATCATCTTTTATTGCTCACCCCTAAACTGGGGGCATGATGGTTGAGTGCTTTTGGCCTTTTAGCAGGGAGGTTGTGGGTCCAATCCCTAGACTTCGTCACGCCATCTGACACAGGAGAAAAATCTATCTAATTATCCCATAGTGAATGAATGTGACCGTGAAGGGTTGTCTACTTACGCTTGTTTTGGTCTGGATAAAATGCAGATCTGAAGGTCCAATTAATTAAGAGGTATGCACAAAGGAGGAGGTTGTAAAATGAATCCCTGAGAGAAAAATAATGTCTGTAAGTGTAGTCTGCCTATTCTTCCCGTGTTACTGAGGGTTCTCTCCTCCATTTCTCCCACCATCCAAAGACATAGGCAGAGATGATTTATAGTGAGTCTAGTTAATCAATATCTCTTGTGAGTCCACTATCAGATGTAGAGGGAAGTTATTATACACATATCACATATAAGTGTTTAGCTACTGTTGCGTAAATGCTGTTATAAGCAAATTAATATTAATAATACCTCAAATTCGATCTTTGTGGTTCTCAAAATCTTTAAGTCCCACTAGAAAATATAGAAAAATAGACCACTTTTCAAGTAAAATGAGTCTAATCTAAATCAAGAAATAAAATTAATGAATTCAAAAAAGGCATTAATGAAACAAAACTAGACTAAAACAGTTCTATGGTCTTAACCAGGTCAATTCTAGTCCCCCACAAAAGACTTGGTTAGACAATTTGAAAAATGCTTCATCTGACCCTGCTCTATGATATAAAGTCGGCAATCTGTTATAATTATTATTTTACTTCAGTCCCTCCCCTGGCCTCTACAGCAACATCAAATCAAGAGTTTGTGGGATACCACTTTGACCAATAGTAAGTGTTTTACTTGAGTCCCCTGTCCTAACCTCTACAGACTACAAACAGCCTACTTGACATCATAGAATGGGGTTAGGTAGTTGATTTTATTTTATTTCAAGAAACTTACAGACAGTACTTTTATATTGCAAAGGTTTGTTGAGCATTACTTCTGTTCCCAAAAGGACCTCAAAGCTAATGCTATGTACAGACATGTTCAGAATGAAATCACTACTACAGCAGAACCCAATAGAAACTGTAGTGTCAGTGGAGTGTTATTTAATGGTCCCGAACTGTGGCCTTGTATCTGACCGTATCAAAGAGTGTCCCGGTAGAAAAAGAAAGAGGTCTCACTCCTGTCCATCCATCACTGACCCACTGTCACTTCATTATTCACATACACACACAAGCATGACACAGACGGAGTGAGAGTCCAGTGAACACTAAACCAATAGTGATGAATGGACCCACTTCACACAGACATCAGAGGAACGAGGTCTCCCAAGTGAGAGATACAATAATTCTGAGCATTCAATTAAAAAAATATTGTGGTCATCAACATATCTGTAAGGACTTATTAAAACCTAAAAAGCCAAAAGTCTAACTGTTACTAATGTGTGCATTAACTAAACATACAATGTGAGGTACATTCACTAATGTTTCCTACCCAGGCTCTGACATCACCTACATGTAGCAGAGTGGTTGTCATTAGTCAAAACCATCTTCATTTGCAATATTTCGCAATATATTGATACTCTAATTTCTCCATTGAAAATGTATTATGGTCTTGCCTCCAGTTGCTCCCACTCCAGAATTTAGAACTTTCTGTTTACAAACTTTGAAAGGTTCTATTATGACCTGACAAACTGACAGAAAAAAAACAACAACCTGGAAATTCACCAAAAGCTTGCCTTATACTATAGCTAGCTCTGATTTCAGCATTTCTTAGCATTCTTGAGGCAATTCAAGCAACTATGGGCCTTAGACGAGGTATCTCCTTGACCATATGCAGAAGGTTGTACTTGACTTACAGAGATCGGTGAAGGTTTAAAAGGTTTTTGATATAAAAACTTTTTTGTTCCTAATCCAGGAGACTCCAGATAAAGTTGTTTTGAACTGTCAATCAACAGCGCTTGTAAAATCTTTGATAATTATTTCTTTGACCCTGATGCAGCACTTCCCTCCATGCTCATGACCTCCGTTTCCACATCATTTAAACACAGTCAGAATGTAATGTTGTTTTCTGAATCGATTGCTCACTTTGCTGCTGATGTTAGTATTAAACGGATGAGAGAAATGACTTCACGCTTTGGCAAATACATTGATTTGGGAGTTGGACGCCTGTTATAAGATTACCACACAAGCAAAGGTGAGAGGGAAGAAGGATGAAGAGGCGAATCTGAGAGAAACAGCTTTGTGACAGATGTTTGATGAAGACTATGGCCAAGAAATAATCCTACTTCATATATTCAGTTGGATTATTGTGGTTATTTGTGAAAGTGTCTATGTAACTAACTGTCATTGTTGATGGTGTGCTCTGTCTAAGGCCCATAGCTGCTGTCAGGAATTTTAGTAATGAAAGTCAACTAACCACTGTAAAACTGTCTCATAAAGTCAAAGCAACTAACTGAACCGTCACATCAACTTTGGGATCTGTGTCAGAGTTTTTAAAGGTATAATCAGTAGGTTTAACTTGACCAAAACTTGACCAAGTAATTCAGTTTAGTTCAGAACCTCCTACTGAACCACAAAGTCCTTATTTACTACTTCTGCTAGTCAGTCAACTTAAATACAGTACAGCCCAAAAGTGAACACACCTCATTCATTCAATGAGTTTTCTTTATTTTCATGAAAAGGCAAGAAATTCCACTTATTAACCCTGACAGGGCACACCTGTGAAGGGAACACCATTTCAGGTGACTACCTCTTGAAGCTCATCAAGAGAATGCAGAGTGTGTGCAAAGCAGTAATCAGAGCCAAAGGTGGCTACTTTGAAGAAACTAGAATATAAGGCGTATTTTCAGTTGTTTGACACTTTTTTGTTAAGTACATATTTCCACATGTGTTCATTCACAGTTTTGATGCCTTCAGTGTGAATCTACAATGTCAATAGTCATAAAAAGAAAGGAAACTCATTGATTGAGAAGGTGTGTCCAAACTTTTGGTCTGTACTGTATTTCAGAAAATATTTGGTTGTGTGGAGCATTCTCGTGTGAAGAACAATTGGGCAAGCAGGCATCTTTTCTGAAACCATAAATGGTGAATTGAAGGATTACTTGTGTAGCCTGATAGCCTCATCGAGATGGCATTGGTCCGGCCCTCAGGCAGATGCGACACACTTGATTTCCTCCTCCATCCAATTAGGGACGTTTTTAACCTCACTTTGATTCTGTGACAAATCAACACACAATTTTCGAGATACATTAATACGACACACACCACACAAAAACAAAATGGTAGCGAAGGTTGAACAAATTCAGATTTACTCGTCATGCCAATTATTCCACATTCGCGAGTGTTTCATCAATTGACACATGCTTCTAAACGGCAGCTCAGTGGCAGATACAGATGGTGAGTGTAGAGGCACATGTAGAGAGTGTGCAACTGCCTGGACACATTGTCAAGCTGCTGTTGACAGAGTAAAACAGACTTTGACTATTTACAGTAATGACTCGCAAATAAGAAATTAGTAAAACACAGTGAGTTTGATTAATTAGTAAATATTGACAGAAAATATATATTTTTAGGTTTATGGTTTGCAAAAATAGTTTATTTTCATTCATCGAGTTGTGGGTCACTAAAGCAACTATGGGCCTTACGTGGGGTACATCTTGGACAGTGACTAATTGTCGGAATTTTTGAGTCAATTCTGTTACTATAATGATGTTTTTTGGATGGTAGGAGGATATGCATACTCCCCCTGAGGGATCATGGTTGTCAAATGAAACCCACAACCAATTTAATCCTGTTTTTGGCACAGTTTAGACATGATTTAGACTTGGTTTAGACATTATTAAGTCCTAGTGTAGACCTCCTGGTCCTGGTACAGTCTCTGTTTTGTGCTTCATAACCATTGCATTTCTCTTCTGTCACCCTTTTTGTAATTTCTAGGTTTAGACCAAGATTAGTCCTGGTTTAGTCTTTAGTCCTGGTTAAATGCCACTGAGACTTCTAAGAAATATATAAAAAAGAGAAACACTGTGGGACCACAAGCAAAAAAAAAAACCTGCTACTTTACTTACGTACTTTTGCCTGTAAGCATCCACTGCCCTTCATCCACACAACACAACAATGCCACATGAAGGTTCAAACAAACTCTGATTACGCTTTGACTTCTCCTTAGCGAAAGTCCAAACTGTTCTCTTCAACCGTGAAAAAATTTGCCTGTCATTTTTCAAGCCTTACAATAGTATAACAAAGGAAGCTGCTTGGTCCTATAGGAGTCAACTACCATTAGCTCAGTTTGACTTCATTCATTGTATTGTATTTTCTGCATTAACCTAAGGTCCATTTAATTTCTTTCAGTCAAACAGCATGACTGGCAGCTCTCTGCATCTGAAATGAGAACAATAAAAATGTAAAGAGAAAAGGTTCGCCATTTAGCTTTTTAGACTTTTGTTTTTGAAGAAATGGTTTAATTAGATGCTAAATAAAGAAAAATGTGTTGGCTCTAGTCCCTCTAAAATCTCAAGATCTGAAAAATGTAAACAACAAAATTTTGTAAACAACAACAAAAGATATTGTACTAAACCGAGTACAAACTAGGTCTTAACTAGGTCTTAAACGGGACTAAAACATGGCTAAACCAGCAGGGCTTCAACTTCAAATTCAACTTTGTTTATTTGTCATGTGCAGGTTCAACACAAGGTCAAAAATGCAATGAAATGCTTAAAATCAGAAGAACCGTTTGACTCGCTAAGATAGTCAAGAAGTACTAGTAGCATGCAATAATAGTACATGGTAAAAAAGTAAACAAGGGCTTAACTAGGTCTAAGCCAGAACTAAACCTGGTCTGAACCAGAGATAAACCAGGTCTAAACCAGACATAGGTGTAAAATAGGGATAAACTAAAGTAGGTATAAACTCTGAAGGCAGGAATAAACCAAGTCTAAACCAGGGCTAATCCACATGTTGGCCTCAATCCTAGTGACGTCACTGCTCACACAACCAGGGAGCGGGAGCCAGAGAGAGATGAAAGTGCAGCTTTGTCTCCGACCTGAAGCAGGACTCGAGCATCCTCTTCAGAATGAACAATATGCCACGAGCCTGATAGATTAAATCATGGCCAGGCATCTGTGAAGTCAGCACTAACACACCAATGGGAATGATATACTCCGAGTGAGCTAAAACCCTCCATCCCTAAAATCAGAGAGGTTAGGATTTAGAACAAAGAGAGGTTTATCCCTGAGTTCCATAATGTGTTCATGCTGGTTATGTTATGTGGTTTAGCCTGGCTTTATTCACTGTTTATGCCTGGTTTAGTCCTATCTTGACCTAGATTAAGATTTTCCCTGGTTTATCCTGCTTTAGTACCACTTTAGACATACTTTACATCTAGTTAAGACCTGCTTTGGACTTGGTATAGCTGTGGTTTTGGCCTGGTTTAGTTTCAGTTTGTACTATGACTTAACTTTCAGGGATTGTGGGATCATTTAATGGGTGCCTGGAGCCACTCAACAATAGGCCTAAGTCATCCCTCTTTGCATACAATTATCATCCTTGTGCATTGTACCTGATGTGTACTCCATAAGTCCATTAGTTATCGTCATACCCACACCTCTGTCACAATGAGCCCATGAAGCTGTATAGTTAAAGGAGCAACATGTCAGCGCTGAGTGAATACAGTCAGACATTACAGCCCTTAATGTGAGTGGGTGATGTGTTGTTAACTTCAAAGTGAAATATCCTCCACTTGTGATGAAAGGAGAGGAGCTGCTCTGTGACCTTCATTAGCTGAATAGCCTACTATTACACCAGCCTTTAAACCACACAGATTGTATTTTGTAGGCTACTGAAGTATGAATATGCTATAAATAACAAGTCCAGTTATAGAAATGAAAAATGACTATCCATATGTTTCAGTCACATCTTATGGTCCCGAAGAAGACATATAGTACTTTAGGTGGGCCGGTTATTTTGTTATTAGTGCACTATATTGTTCCTTAATACTTAGTTACTGCTATTAAGTCAGCTTAATTTGAGTAGACTGGATGCTAATAAAAATTGAGATAGAACTTGCAGAGGTACTACCCTATTGCAATAGCTTTTCTAAATTAGATTTAATTCATATGTAGTTAAATGGGGAATGTCTAGCTCATACTGTACAGGCTTAGTTTTTAATTTATCACAGGTTTGGATACATTAGTGTTTTATTTCTGAATTAGGGAGTAGTGTCATTGGTTTTATCTAGTTGTAGTTAAGACCCTCACTTGATGTACAGTTATTACATAAGACAATAGTTGCTTATCATTGTTGATATAGTATATGTTGTCATTTCAAGTTAAGCTACTCAGTATTAGCTGGTGCTATGAAGAGAGCTAGTGTTTTGGAGCATACGTACATGATTTTCCTGCCATGTATTGATCTATAGTTCCCCAGACCCTTTTTTTTATATACCCATTATCCGTTTGTTGTGCCTCATTGTGTCTTGGCTACAGTGCCACAGACACAGTGTCACCGCCTCTGGCCATGAGAAAGTGTTATGGTGCGTAATATTCCTCTGACCTTGTGCTCGATCACCGGATAAAAGTGTGGTCATTTGTTTATGAAGTCAGACGAGAGCGGCAGACTGACAGTCACACAGCCAGACTTTGTGGAAGTCACGGAGCTTTTTAGACCAAGGGTATGCACTTTTGTGTCCTTTTTGTGAAGTTAAGGGGAATGCAATGCCTGTCAACTTCAACTTTCAACTTCAACTTTTGTTTATTTGTCATATGCAGGTTCAACACAAGGTTAACAATGCAATGAAATGCTTTGGATCGGAAGAACCGTTAGACTCGCTAAGATAGTCATGAAGTACTAGTAGCGTGCAATAATAGTACATGGTGAAAAAAGTGTTTGCAAAAAGGAAATAAGTAAACAATATAATAAACATATAATTAAAAAAAAATAAGTACAATAAAAATACAAGGTGCAGGTAGGAATAAATAAGGTGTAAGGATAGTATGGGTGGTAAAAATACGTGAAATTTAAATGAATTTCGTATTGCACATGATCTATATATCAAATACCACACATGTTGGGCTGTTTATAATCTAAACCAGTGGTTCTCAAAAATTTCACAACTAAATCAGACTACACATGGACTAAACCAAGAATAAGTTGGGTGTAAACCGGACTACACCAGGACTAAACCAAGTCTAAATTGAAGCCTTGCCAGAGCAGTAACAAAACTAGAACTAAATTTAACTTAATCAAGCCTTGAACTGCAAATGGCTGCCGGGTAGAAAAAGCCTAGACTTTTAATTAGGATGATTTGAGTGCCATGTTGACCCAACACAACTCACTGAATAACTGTAGGTTGCTATAAAGAGAAATCCTGAGATCTTTGAATTTAGATCTTCTTTTTATTGACAGAAGAATCTACCAATCAGAGTCAAACGTTTTAGCTGAGGGTTGGTCTTACAGCGGTCCCACATTAACATTCAATTCACTTCTTGCCTGTGGTCCTTTAATTATTCATCCATGCGTGTTACATCATTTTTTTGTAAGCCAGTGGAGTCTTGTTTTAGAATGGCTCTTTCGAATATTAATGGTTCCAGATGTATACTGTTCTGTCTCTGCGAGATGCACTCACAGAGACGCTGCCAGGGACCATCTTCTTAATTGCCAAGTGGACTTGGAATGAGCTGGTGGATTTTATGACCTGATTACATTGCTTAACCTGACAAACGCCCAAGACAAACACAGTGGATAGTGGTTAAGACCTTTTTATGGAAATCATCATGAATGTTATTATTTATAACATTTCTAAATAACTGATTCCATAATATCGCCGAACCACGTTTCGCCGATATTATGGAATCACGTCTGTCCTCGTCCGCAGATCCTACTTCTATGATAACTCTTAATTAAGGAAATTAATTAATTAATTATTGACCTAAAGCTGTGAATGCAATAACTCAAAAAGTTTTTTCTGGAACATTTTCAAATTTTTTAGACAGTTAATAAATATCAATTAATTAATTAAAAAATGAATGCCATGAAGCACTTTAATTGAGCCAATAATCCTGCTGAACATAAACTAAATCTCTGAATTTTGACAGAGTGATCCTGGCTAGAGTATATTTAATGTACATATGCAAAGGTCAAAGAATGACTGAATAGCAAAAACATTCTTCACAAACATCCAGACAAATCAAAAAAGTCAAATAGACCTTTCCCCCTTGGTTTGGGGGTTCTTCATTGCTCATTAACAATAAAAATATGAAAACCCCTATGGTGTAAGGTCAAATTCAGGTCATGATATGTATACAGCTGTGTTAACTAGATGGTCATTGGCTTCACACTTTGTATTGGGAATAATAGAAAAATGAAGTTTCTAAGCTTTCAGGGGGGATGTTGTGTTTGTACGTAAACATGTAAATTGATTATGTTCTGCACCACTAGTCTGACACACTTCTTCCTCTAGTGACAGGGGCTTTGTATAGGCCCGACTAATCAGCTGTGTTCAAGGGAGATCCAGTTAAGACCGGGTCCCTTAGGCTTTGGCTCCCTGCGGCCATAGAGCATCCCAACATCACATGGGGGTGAACAGAGAAGAGGCACGTTCACTACATACTAGGATAGGAAGGGGGGGGGGTAGATGCGGGTGCTATAACGGAGCTAAAAAGAAGCAACAATACGTGAGAGAAAATGGCTTTCAGATACCCATCCATCCATATGTCAGAGGAGGATGAAAGCAAGACGCAGAGTGCAAATCCATCTCGGTCACAGAGGAGTGCTTATTGCACGGCCCTGTTACTTGAAGGCACTAGTTTCAAAGTAGGTATGTGCTAGACAACCCCATAGATGGATGCTATAGCTGGAGAGGAGGACTGTATATAGGGCAGTTCAAGGGTTTTAGTCCGTTTCGAAGACATTTTAGGTCAATAAAATATGTATGTTTAGTTTCAACACACAAAAAATTACCTTCTAAAAGCCACCTTTTTTAAGAACAGGTACAGTAGGTTCTCCCCACTAAGTGTTTGGTGGGATGCTCACATCTTTCTGTCTCTTCATGTGATTCCTAGACAGAGATGTTCAGGTTTAAGGAGCTAAAGCAGGTTATCTGTGAAGCTTCATGTCAGTCATCCAGGTTGTCATCTGGACTTGTGTTTGAAGACGTTTCATCTCTCATCCAAGGGACTTAAACTGGTGAGAGCTGAGCTTTATACTTCTCAGTGGGAGAGCTTTTCCCTGAAACCTACTGCTATTGGTGTGTGGTAAATGAAAGACCTGTTATTGGTCTGTAGTGGATGAAAGACCTAGGCCTAGCTTCAGGTCGTTAGTGTCATGTGGCCCCTGCTGCTGGGGTGAGGGGCATTAGCATCTGAAGCCGTTTCAGGTGAAACTGTTTGTTTACCTGGTCAGTCCTGGTGAAAGATTGTGTCCCCCTTCTGTTTAGTGAGTGGCTTCTTTTGACTCCTCTTTCACTCCATCCTCTAACCCTGGCTAAGGGAAGGATAATTACTAACTTGAAGCAAAGGCAATGTGCTTATGTCACAAAGGTAAGTACAGTTACAAAAAACTGGATTCCCTTTGCCTTTTGTGACATAACACAAAAACTAATGTATGCCTTGCTCTGACTTTAAGACTTTACAACTGAGTCCATTATTAATTGATCCCTCATTTGTACAATGGAGGTGGCAAACTACCTCTGTAGCCACAATTGCCCTAGGGCAGACCGAAAGAAATTTTGGCAGCCATACCACAACTACAGCCTTTCTGACCACCACTAAACACATCAAATACTCAAACATGCAGGCGTGATAAATGTCTTGCTCAGGGACACAAGAGCAGCGTGCATTGGTTGGAGCAGAATTAAAATACTGCCTGAACAACCTGCTCTACCACCTGAGCCACAGCTGCCCCAGTTGTCAAATGTGTTTAGTCTGTGGTGAGAGGAGCAAATAGATAGACATATGGCAGCATTTAGCACCTCTCCCTCTTCCTTTTTCCTGAAACGAGGAGTTCTGAAAATTATGCTATTTTAAACTCATTGCCTAGTCCCAAGGTGCAGGCTGTAACTAGTTAACGGCAAAGGCATCCATATTTATGTGCTGCAGCAGAATATGTGGCCTTAGAAGAAGAGACGAGCAGAAGCAGAAATGACTGTAGTGTGAATGTCTGTGTTTCATGTGGCTGATCAGTTACGTAAGCGTCAGCATGTTGTCAGAGTCTGACTTTCTGACTGTGTGTATGTGTGAGGCTCAGAAGTATGCTGTGGTGGTCCCTGTAAAAGATGATAGATGTAGCTATGAAATGCAGTGTAAACATTGAAATACATCACCTCACGGTCATGGTGAAGTGTGCCTGTTTGAGTGTGACATGTTTGTGGTTTTTGGGTTGGGCTGAGGAAGTGTCTGGGGTGGGCTCTCTCTCTCGCGTCTCTCTCCAGCTCTAGAAGTGGAATGTCTTTAACCCCCTCCCCACCCCCTCTACGAGCCGCTGTCCTTCGGTCAGGTAACAAAAACCAGGATAGTATCACAGGACGGTGAACCCCAAAGTGCCCCGCCTGCCTCCATGTGTGTGTGTGTGTGTGTCCGCCCGCCAGGCTCTCACCCGTCCCTGTCATCTATCCGAAAGCCTCTTCTATGTCTCACTGTGTTTTTGCCTGTTTGCTGCACCCCTTCCCCAACAGCGCACCCCCACTTCCCTACCACTCCCCTACCCCTCAACACATATGTATGCTCTATGTTTCTGGAGCTGTTGCTATGCCAACAGCCCACTTTCTGTCCCTTAGCTGTAGAAAGACTGTGAACTTGAGTCCACTCTGCCTCCCACTGGCCACTGTAGGACACTACAGGCTTTAAAAGCACCAGTCAGTTCGCGCTCAAACCCTCCAGGGGCCGGACAGAAAAAGCACTGGCACCAAAACATAGCAGTTGTAGTGTTACCATCTGCCATGGCTTCTCAACTAATTCAATAAGCCCAAACATTTTAAAATCCCTTTGTGATCTGGTGGAAGCAGATAAGTTTATGCAATAGACCGCTGTGTTGAAACAGCTGGGGGCAGTGCAGAGGCCCAGCAGCTCTCACCTGAGAACGCACTGACGTCCTGAATGAAGCATGACCAAGAATGAATAATTTAAAAGTCACCCGTTGATAGTTGGGAGGTGGAGGAGGGAGGTGCCATTGTAACAAACCGTAAGTCTACCTTCTTGCTTTAGGCATGGTTTATACAGACCCCTACAGATCACTCTAGTCTTGTACTAAGACTTCTCCTGCTCCTCACTATCTCTCTGCCTGCAGTGCACCAAATAAACAAGCTCCTGAAAATGCCATTACCTCCCTTGGCAACTAATACCACTAACACCAATTGATGAATATTCCCTCCATTCTTAAAACCGTTAACATCCCTCCTTTCCCCGTCTCTGGTTCCTTTGCTGCTTTCAGTGATTGTCTGTTTGCTTGTCTGTATTGCTTGCTTGTTTTATTTTCTGTCTGTCTATTTGTCAGTACATTATATCCAGTTCTGTCCTTGTCTCCTGAGAAAGCGTACACATTATGACATTCAGCATCGATTCTCATCCAAATTTGCAGTTGATCGCACTCAACAAAGCGTAAAAGACGTACAATATTGCTGGCCAGACAGACAGACTTGTTTTTTGCCCGTCCGAGGCATTGCCCTCACTCTCTCAAGAGTGACATCTACTTGCATATGCTCGATATGCACACGTAGCCAATGCCACTTTATGCTTTGGCCCTTGTGTGGCGGCCCCCACTTTTAGAGTGTTGCTAAATGGTTGGATAATCTGGTTAGAAATTGTCAACAATGACCATTTTTTGTAGTTGGCTGCATTTTTTACTCCAGCATCTTTTGTGACACTCTAAATGTGACTCCTATGTTCCTACTATTTGTCCTCTTTTATGTTCAGACTAATTTCCGTTTTGTACAATGTATTGTTGTATATTACATCCTTCATTTGTTGGAGCTGTTCACGTTGAGACCAGTTGTTCTTGCTCTCTTTTTCTCCTGGTGATGGATGGTATTTATTGTCTGTTTCTTTTCCTCTCTTTCTTTTTCTCTCTCTCTCTCTCTCTCTCTCTCTCTCTCTCTCTCTCTCTCTCTCTTCATACAGCATGTGGCCCTCTGTCTCTTGCTCTGAGATATATGGTGTGCTTAGCTCTCTTTATTTTGGTCTTTTTATTCTTTAATATTTATCAGACTGACCAAAACTAAGCCTCTCTTGTGTTTCCAGGCTTTCCTTCCTTCCTTCGTTCCTATCTTTTCTTGCAGCTATGTTTTTCTCTCTCTAATGTGCTAGTGTTGTTGTTTGGTTTGGTTCTGTAACCTCACTGTTCATGCTATTAATACTGCTATCTCTTCTAATACAGACTGATATTTTAAAGCTTGCCTTTCTTACTTGTATATCTTCTACAGTATCTGTTCTATCTCTTGTTTGTCTGCAACTCCATTCCTTTTTGCAGTCTTATCTATTCATTTTTGCTTTTTCACCGACCGGCCTCTCCATGTGCCTTGACCAGTCATCTATGGAGTGTGTCATAACTGATTCATTAAGTCTTTTTTCATGCTTATTTTAACTTCATAATCTCGCTCTCTCTTTTCACTTATTTTTTTGTATATTTTATTAATTATTTTGTTTGTGATTGTTATTGTTTAAAGATGTATGAACATAGAGGTTTTTTGTCCCAAACTGTTATGTCCCAAACTGATCCTTGTGTGAAGGAACAACACTATTAACACTATTTGTACCCACGGACCAGCTCTGCCATGGGAGATCTCTCTTTTATTAACTTTTTTTGTCCTTAAAACTTATTAAAATACATAAATGATCACTAGTCTCCACCTGTTTTCGTTAATTGTCTGTCCTATGTGTTGCTATACATGTTTGTCTTCTGTCTACAGATATGTCACGTCCCTATACATGTCATTATGTGTGTCACAACAAGGGTTGATCAAATATAGTGTTTCTTTTCAAATGTTTACTGGCTGGTGGTAACTTCTGGATACGTGCCACACCTGACATATGTATAGACATTTCAGTTTCCTACTCACTACATTTGCCGTTGTCGTTCTTTGACAAAGGATAGTCCAAAGCAATCTATCCAAAGCAATCTTGGACCGAATGAGCCGATAGGCATGTAGCATGAGCTCAGACACATTCACACTTTCTCTCTCTCTCTCAAAAGTATCCTGTTTGTGCTATGGGTCAACCAGTGTTTTTGTTACAGGGGCAACAAGCCAGCTAACAGCCCCAAAGGTCAACCCCCCGATGCTGACGGTCACTCCTCCGTTTCAGACCTGGCCAACTCTCTCACCGGGGACATGGTGATGGTAAGGCGATGTATCACATTGTCACTGAAACTGCTGATATACAAAATGTCTAAGCTTTCAGTTTGATTGTTGCTGTAGTGTGTGAGACAGATGCCTTAGTTTCAAAATTGGTTCTGGGGCATATTTAAGAGCTTCCTCCACCTTTTGTAATGTAACATTTTTGCCATGATATACATTGACAATTTGATCACACAATCTTTCTCAATGTTTACTGAGAAAGACATGCATGTGTTTTGGGGGATTGTAAATTGTTGAGTATGACTTGAGGGTGACTGATTGTGTGTATAATTGTGTATGATTCAGTGTCAGCCCTGCGACTATCTGATCATTGTCCAGGATGTGGATGACTGAATCTTCACAACTGACTGTATGATTAGGCCTATATAGATCAAACACCAAATATGTGGATATCAAATAGTATAAATCAAATAGGGTAGTAAAGAATATTTTTGCTTCTAGCTTTTTATAGATATTTTTGTTTGCAAATCAAGCTCTAATGTGATAAATAACAATAATAATAAGAAGAATAATTTCATGTAATTATAAAAGAACACCCACTTGTTGCCTTTAGTCTGTAAAGTGCAATTTCAATGCACCATTTAAAGTGTAAGCCCCATTGTTTTTGACCCAGGGCTGCCAAATATGTAGATTTCTTCAGTGTCTAATTAAAACTTCACAAAGTTGAACACAAAATGTCAGCAAAAGATTTCTGTTGTCTATTCTAAAGCTTAAGTTATAGCAGCTTAACATTTAAATAATGTTGTGAATGTGATGCCATAATATTTCTATACTTTTGTCCAAACTATCTGATGTTGACTCATGATTGATGCAAATCCCAAAGTGATTTACAGCTGTGCATTGCTTATATCTGAGCCATAATGGAATAAAGAAACATACAGGCCGTTCCAAGGTGACTCGTATTGTTTGATAAATTAGATTTGGGATATTTCACACTTGCTCTGCCTGTCAACTTCAAAATCCACATTGGCACATGCTTGAGTGAGTGAGTCTTTTCCACTTTGTCACATAAATGGCACCAAAAGATGGTTCAGATATATTCAGGTGATACTCAGCAAAGAGTAGTCAGGCCAGAGGGGTTATGACAGTGGCACTAAGAAAAAGACTGAATGCAGGAGGTAGCAGAGCTCAAGATGTTGAGATTATGATTGGAAGTGGTGAGGTTTTGTCTCGGAGAAGTCTGCGTGTCCTCCCCATGTTGCTGTGGTTTTAAGATGAATGCATGTGTTACAAGAATTGGTGGATCTAAATTGTCTCTAGTGAATGATTGTGAGATTGAATGATTGCCTGTGCAGCCTTGCCCTTGTGTCTATCTGGCTGCTGCCCAGGTAGTACCCCACCTAAGGCCCATAATAGCTGAGATAGGCTACAGTCACTCTCAACCCCTAACAGAAAATAAAAGCAGAATAAGATGATTGCATGGATGAAATGTGCGTTTTGCATCAGAGACAGAGGCTGAAGCAGAAATGATAAAAATCCTAGAGACAGCTGAATGCCAACCTTGAGCTGTTGTTTTGTCCATGCCATCTCATGCAATGCCCTCCTCTTCCCTCCTCTGTCCACTGGCCTCCATCAGATAGTGTCCTTTTAGTGCCCAGCAGTGATAAAGAGTGCTTGCGAGGGAGACTGTGTGGTCTGAAGCAGCTCCCCTATCTTCAATCTGAGCGCCTGCCTCTTAAGGACATTAGTAAGGAAATTAAACTTCTTAATGTCATACCAATCAGTGCCCGTGAGCAAGGGCTTGTGTACAGCGTGACAAAAATGCTCAAAGCTCCTGAAATCTTCCGATTCCCTCCGTCAAGGTCTCGACGCACCCCCTGCCCTTGGTTTGAACCTGTCTGATGTGCAGTGCTGGTGCTGGTTTTGTAATTTTGAAGGCCTTAAGTAATATTAATTTGTAAAATTATGTTTTTCTATTAGGAATACTACTTTTTACATTGCATTTCTGACTTCCCAACATTTCAAACAAGAGGTAGTTCAGGGGAAGGATTGATTAACAATTGAATACACTGTGCACTTTATTTTACATAGCCCTTAACTACATTGTATATACCTCATTAAGAACAATGTAATACACTGTGTAACAAACTGTAATAACATGTAACTGCATTGTACTTAACCCCAACCCTACCCTTAATCATTCTATATGTACAATGTAGTTACATGTTATTACAGTTTGTTACACGTTGTATTACATTGTACTAAATGAGGTAGATACAATGTAGTTACATGTTATTACAGTTTGTTACACGTTGTATTACATTGTACTAAATGAGGTAGATACAATGTAGTTACATGTTATTACAGTTTGTTACACAGTGTATTGCATTGTACTTAATGAGGTAGATACAATGGGACCCCCTAACTCTAATCGGCTGCCTAGCTTAACTATAGGAAGTGCTGACTCTTCTTTTTTCATGTGAGTGTGCATCATACTAAATGCATTTGCGTCCTCTTCTCTTACAGCTATCTCCAGGTTCGGAGGATGACGACGGCGAGGGGCCAATCAGTGAGAAGCTGGGTCGCATCCAGTTTAGTATAGGCTACAGCTTTCAGAACACCACTCTCACTGTCAAAGTACTCAGGGGACAGGATCTCCCGGCCAAGGACTTCTCGGGCACCTCGGACCCCTTTGTCAAAATCTACCTACTGCCCGACAAAAAGCACAAACTGGAAACCAAGGTCAAGAGGAAGAACCTCAACCCTCACTGGAACGAAACCTTCCTCTTTGAAGGTCTGCTTTTATTACCATCCATTTATATAGCATTTTATCATACTCATCCTCCGAGTTTAACAATGCTGATAAAGAAATGCAATTCCACTTGACATTTTGGTAAATATGCTTGTTTTTGTTGAGATAAGAAGATCAATAGAATCACAAAGTCACCTCAAGTCATCTGCTGCACAAACATCCCACTACTGTTTAGATTTCAGTTTCTATAGTCACATTATAGTCAAAATACCATTAGAACTGGTATAGACCTGATGTAGACTACTACTAAAACTAAACCAGGGCTAAACCAAGGAATACATTATTGATAAAGTCAGAAAAATGCAAAGAATAAACCAGAACTCAGACCAGACCTAAACCAGGACTAAACTAGGTCAAACCAGGTGTGAACCCCCTGGGACTTAAACGGGTACAAAATAGACTTGATGATGAGTACCACTAAAAAAACAGTGTACCACCAATATAATCCATACCACATTTTGAGAACCATTATTTGTCTGCTCAAGGCTGGTGTTGAAGTGCACTAATAGGCTGCAGATCTTTTATGTGTATTTACTAATTGGGCATTTATAAAGCTATATTGAGCTGCTAATATAATGTTTAAGCAGAAAGATGAATAAACATATGATCAAATGTCCGACACACTCCTCAATAGCATTTTTTTTTCTAATGGCAAACACCGGCTTTCATTTAGCTCAGCAAACAGCAGGTGTTTAGAAATAGTTGGTAATGATATAGAGGAAGTCCTTAAACTGCAGCTGTTCAGAAAAGCAGCCAAGTGTCAGTGCCCTGTGGGATCCCAATGTGTTTCATTATGACCATTGTGTCCGGGTGACAGCGCCACGGTAACAAAGTCAAAATTATTTCCAAAAAGGTTCAAACTGCTGCCAACGTTAGAACAATGGAGTGAGCTTTTGATAAATGAATAGTATTGGTTTTGTGACGGGAGCCTAATGATCCCTCTCTGCTGTTTGAAGAAGGGCTTTTAGCTTATTGTAAGACCTTTCCCAGATTCATCAGTGGACATACTGTAGTAGATTGTTTTTTAAACTCCACTGTTGGCAGAGGTGGGTCGGGTTATCAAAATCTCTCCTCAAATAGGAGCATTGTTTACTCAAGTAAAAGAAAACTAATCATCCAAACAATTTCCAAAGTAAGATAATAAAGGGGAAAATGTAACTGTTTTTTACTAATGTCTGGTTTATTTATCATTCTTCTCACTTTTGTAATATGTACTAAGTAACATACAGACTACAGAGGCGAGTGTCCGTTAATTGTACTCAAGTCAGAGCATTGTTATTCAAGATAAAATTCAGGTTAATGTAACTCATTGCTACCCACCTTTTGAACTGTCCAAATTCCAGTTATTTTCTTTTTGGTATCATCTGTCTTATTTTCATTATAGGCTTCCCTTATGAGAAGGTCAGAGAGCGGACTCTGTATCTTCAAGTGCTGGACTATGACCGCTTCAGTCGTAATGACCCGATTGGAGAGGTGTCAATTCCCCTGAACAAGGTGGAGCTTGGTCAGATGAAGACCTTCTGGAAGGAGCTGAAGCCCTGCAGTGATGGCAGCGTAAGAAACACTGGCATTTCTCCACTATTTACTTTTTATATACTGTACAGTTGCTTAATGAAGATGCATAGTATAATTATATCGGCAAAACAAAGATATTATGGAATCACGTCGGTGTTCGTCCGCGTCCGCGTCCGCAGATCCTAGTTGTGAACGCGATAACTCAAAAACGAATTTGCCGGATCAGTTTCAACATTTGAACACAGGTACATACCATAAAGACACAGAACTGTATCGATTTGGGTACTTCTACGATGAATTTTAATTAAGTAATTAATTAATTATGGGCCATAACTCAAGAAGTCTTTGCTGGGTCTTT
>JAVQKC010011260.1:0-11698 GCA_036025475.1 Philypnodon macrostomus
TGTGGAGAATCACTGTACCAATTTTCATTGCTCTCTGCCAAAGTAAGTGTGTCCAGGGTCCCATAGGGGTCATACACATGGGGGCGCTATAGAGGCATTCTTTATTTGACCTCTGTAATTCGCCTAAGTACAATAAATATACACTAGCCTGGATTCATGCGATTTTGATTATGTTCAGCAGGATTAATGGCTCAATTAAAGTGTGTCAGGGCATTAATTAGTTAATTGCCATTAATTGTAGAAGTACCAAAATCAATCCAGTTCAACGTCTTTATGATATGTAACTGTGTGCAGAAGTTGAAAGACTTTTTGAGTTATCCCGTTCCGACGTTGGATCTACGGATCAACGTGATTGCATAATATCGTTGTTTCGCCGATATAATTAACAACCTTATCTGGTGTCACTTTTCAAGGCTTCACTTTTTAAGGGCTGACTGCATATATATTTTAATGGGCTTGTTTGCACCCTGTTGGATTACTGAAGTTGATGGCCCATTTTTTCAACCCTTCAAAGTTCAAAATGATGACAGTTCACTTCTCGACACTCACTGATGATGATGGCTCATCAGTTCATCTTCCAAATAGGCCTCTAATGCCCAGCGTCTATAAACCGTTATTGAAAAGCATAACACCCCAATGGTCTTCCTGGCAGTGCTGCAGAGGGAGCTGGAGTAAAACTGAGAGTAGAGGCCAGGGCTGGGGTAGAAACAGCCATTGTCCTGTTTGACCAGGTTGTTTTAAAGACTCTGACAAATGTCCAGAAATCTGTGTTATACCTTTAAGACACAAAATCCCCATTGATTAATGTTGTAAAATGAATGAATCAGCCAGTATTTTCTTAATTACATTGTTTTGCTAAGTCTTCTTAACATAGACATAACTACCAAGATTTGAACTACTGTGAGCTGCATTTATATTGGAAACTTAAGATGTTTTTTCATTATTATCATTGTGGCATTAAGATGTATAGAGGAAGAGACAAAACAAAAACACAACTAAATAATCAGTCAAAAATCAAGTCCAGATTAGAAAGTATCTTAAATCTTTCTTCAGACATTTAACACAGATCTCCCACAGTATCACTCCACACAGTACACTCAATATGTAAATGTCAAAATCCCTAATCACTTGAAGTATGGGTCTGGATGTTTCCCATGCACAATTGAAGTCTGCAGAAATATTACTTTGGATGAAGTGGGATTAGATTGAAACTGGGAGAAGAAAGCCTTCACCCTTGACACTCAAGATGATGTAAGTAGGATGACCAGATTTGGACAAATGCTAAATTAGGTCATAGGATCTTGTGCATGTCTCTGAGTCCTCACAAGTTCATCCAGCTCTTGCCAATGCAGCATTTATCCTGTCCCCTAAACGCCACGGTGATCTGATTTATCACAGTCATAAATTAGATTAGATTATGAGAAACTATAATGGTCCCTGGGATGAAATTGAGCCACTGGAGCGGTGAGTGGTGAGGCCACAGTCCAAAGAACAACAAAGGAGACTGTAATTCTTACACTGTCCCTGTGCTCTTAAAGTTTGACTATTAATAAACTAGAGTTAATGCTGTACAGGGGGTGCTTTCAAGGCAGTGGACATTCCATTTAAATTTACACTAACTAACACTATAGGCATATATACTGTATCACAGTAACGGTAATGGTTGACGTTATATTCATTCACCTTTTTCTGCATATTGCCATAATGGTTGGGGGTGACCGGAGGCTTTCCCAGCACTAATAGGCCTTTGGCAGGAAGGAAGCAGGAGAGAACAGGTGACAGAAACACCTAGAGGACATACTGACTCCACAGCACAGAGGAATGACCCCACAACCTATGTTCTGACCACAACTCATATCTCAATGCACAATGTCATCTCTGCTCAGACTAAACAAACCAAACTAACATGAGCAGTTACACCTACATTAAAAATACTTACAAACTAATTTACAATAATTCTCATCATCATTTCATTTAGCTGAACATCAGTTACAGACACATTTTGGCAGAAGAGAACACACTTTAATTGGAGTCAATTGGAACAAATATATTGTGCAGCTCACATCTGCCAGCCCTCAGTGACTGTGCTCTGTAATTGGCTTCAGCCTGCAGCTGTGGAAGTTACTGCTTGGTTAAACTTTTGTGGAGGCTCCCAATACAAACTTTTAATTCTATTGCAACCATAGTGCTGAATCATTTAGTGACTGTAAAGCCATTGTGATAGTATGAAAAATATACTGGTGTACAGTATACAGCCTTCAATATGCATTATGTTTTAATAAATTACTAAATGAAAACACTAAAACAGTGGTTAAAAACAAACCAGTCCTGTTCATGTGTAGTTTGTGTTTTTATTGTATGACCTGTTCTCATGTGTAGTTTGTGTTTTTATTGTATGACCTGGTCTCATGTGTAGTTTGTGTTTTTATTGTATGACCTATTCTCATGTGTAGTTTGTGTTTTTATTGTATGACCTGTTCTCATGTGTAGTTTGTGTTTTTATTGTATGACCTGTTCTCATGTGTAGTTTGTGTTTTTATTGTATGACCTGTTCTCATGTGTAGTTTGTTTTTATTGTATGACCTGTTTGACATTTGTCAGCTCACTGTGTCTAATGTCTTTTGGATCTTGTCTTGTTATAGTAAAGGTGTGTTTGTTTTATTGTGCCTGCCTTAGGACAACAGATGAAATTTAGCCACGGTAGCCAATTCTGGCATATTTACTGGGATGCTTTTTGCGCATATGTTGATTAATATGCACTGAAATAATAAAAAAACAAAACAAAAAAACAAATAAAAAAAATTATAAAAAAATAATAATAAAAAAAATAAAATAAATAAAAGCGTTAGGCCTTAAAAAATGTTGTTATAAATTTTTATACTGTTGGGCCTTTGGGGTGGATAGAAATTTTTTACTGTCGTCATCATTGCAAGCATACATGACTTATAATAACCTGTTTTAGCTAATTGTTGAGCTTTCTATCAAACAACAGCTTAGATAATAATCCATGTTTGTCCTAAATGATCACTAAATACCCAAAAAGCACAATAGGCTCCCTTCAACATAAGTCATACTAGCCAGATTTTACTCTTACTTTCTATTGAATCACCATTCCCATTGAGGATTCAATATGATTGTGAGGTAGGGCCAAAGACGCTAACGCCAGCATTTTTGCAATTTTGATTTCATTTTAGTGGATTCCTTACTGGAAGATAATTTGCATTTACCACTGCATTTAAAAATCCCTAATTGAGTTGGGGTCATAGTGCAAAGGTCAGGGTCAACTTACAGACTACACTTTTAAGTCTTTCACCTTTCAGTGGGCTGAACGTAGATAAAATGTATTATTCTACCAGCGGAACATGTTAGCTGGGCTATTCATTGAGTAGCTATTGTCACCAAATAGCACAAGGTCTATATCTAACTATGCATATGAATGGTAAGAGGTGGCAAGGTCCCCTTATTCCAATGGTAGGCAGTAATGTACTTCAACTCTAGACAAAGCGCATTTGTAATGAGGGTGCTTTGGTCATATAGAGAGACAATGAAGGTCTAATACAAAAAACACTACTGTGACATCCTTTTATCACAAGAGGCAAATGTTCAAGACAGACCGTCCTTACACACAGCCTCTCAAGAGAACAGAGTATTCTTGTATTGTGACATCGTTTTACCTGCGCTCTTCATTATAACTGGTTGTGTACACGGGATACAAAATCGGCCTTGCTCCAATGCATGACAATGAGGACTTACAGTTTGTGGTCAAAGCCGGCGTGACGACTCCTCCTCCGGTCTATATGGCAACCTTCAAAACCCCGGCTATTCTCTTCACGAGCCGGGGTTTCATCTGTGAAATGAGAATGCAAATCATATTGAGTGAGCGTGAACTGGCAATGGCTGAAAATTCAATTCGGTTTGATATTACCAACAAGGACTTTGAGAGAAGAGGGATAGGACAGGCTATTATACAGGATGCAGGATGATTTCACAGATTTGATCACTGTTTTTTCCCCAAAATGTGTGAAATTATGTCTATTGAGGGTCATTTTGAAGAATTATAACACTTTGGCAATAATGATTGACTAATTTTTCTACCAACATTAGTTTAACAATGCTATAAAACCAGTAAATAAGTACATTATTTTGTAAGGTTATATATTTGGGTTATCATGGGTGACTGGAGCCTCTATTCCAGCAACTTGGGGTCTTAGGTGGGCCACACTTTGGCCAGTTAGACGACCATGCTCACATTCATTCACCATGGCAATTCAGAGAGAGACCATGCATTTCTTTGAATGGTCAAAGAATCCAGTGTACCCAGGGATAGCCTACTCTAAAACAAGGAGGACGTACAGACTCCATTCAGAGAGACAGTAGTTTGTATATTTGTATATTCAAGTTGGGGTACACTTTATTTATTATGTCCCTGTACGGAAATGTGTTCTCTGCATTTGAGCCAGATCTTGGACAGAATGTAGCTGGAGGTGTTCTCCAATCACCTCCAGTTTTAGGTTGTTTGAGTTTGAGAATTTACAACTTTACCACATTTTACATAGACTTTTATGTAGGACATCGTCATCTGTCGCTCAAACATGACAAACATTCAATGAGTTCATCAAATATTGTTTCACTATAGCAACCAAGGGGCTCTAGAATTAGCCAGTGCTATGAATATAAACACAATAGCAGTATAGAGAATGTCATACAACGCATACAATCAAGCTAGCCGTACAATCCAACGTTGCCACTAAGACTTAGATTTACCCACTGATAAGCAGCTTTCCTGTTTCAGTATGCAATCTACCGCTTGCACTGATACTGGCTTAACACTGGGAATACAAGCCTAGTGTTTTTCTATGAAAGGGGTCAGGAACGTCCACATTTGACCTTTAGGGGTAACTTGTGTCCATAGTTTTCATTAGGAGTAATGCACTGCGTTGTGGGGATGGCTAGCCACAGCTGTGTCCATGGTATGCTTTAACTACCTTGCATAATCATTGACCACTTCCTTTTGGACAAGCTTCCAACAACCGGGCAGTCAGGGTCCTTCTGTGTGGAGTTTGCATGTTCTCCCCGTGTCTATGTAGGTTTCCTCCGGGCACTACCGCTAAAAACATGTACAATAGGTTCCCCATTGGGGCCAGGACTCCCGTGAAATATAGATTCTGAATCTCAGTGGGACTTTTAATTATAGGTCAAATCATATGCCGAGTACATTATGTTTATATAGTTTTTGGACAAGGAAGAAATGCAAAATTGGAACAAGTCGAATATTGTGTTGTCTTGTGAGACAGTGGCACTGATATTAATTCAAACTACAGTGGCTCAATAATGTAATATGCAGTCTCTATTTAAGTGCACTTTATCTTTTCATTACAAAATATTTACTCATTCATCTTCTACTGCTTTTCCCATGTGGGGTTTTGCAGGTGACTGGAGCCCACCAAGCCCACCAACTATGGGCCGGATACAACCCTGGACAGGACATTCACTCTCAGATTTATTCACTCGGGACAATTTAGATTGATCTATTCTCCTGACACATAATAATAATAATAATAATGCATTAGTTTTATACAGCGCTCAAAGACTCAAAGACAATTTACATTACATTATTCATTCACTCCACAGTCACACCCGGTGGTGGTAAGCTACTTGTGTAGCCACAGCCAGTCTGCGCCTACAGCCCCTCCAACCACCACCACATTCATTCATTCATTCATTCATTCATTCATTCATAGGCAATGCGGGTTAAGTGTCTTGCCCAGGGACACAACGACAGCGTGTGCTTGGACGGGGACTCGGACCACCGAACCACTGGTTGAATGGCGAGCACCTACCCACTGCACCACTGCCACTACCACATGTATTTTGGTACTGGTGTTTATTAATGTGCATTGTCCCTTTTAAATAAATAAGTAAATAAATGTTTGTTCATGAATATCAACAGGAAAAGTCTAAACAAAAAAACTCTAAATCACACCAGTTACTACCTCAAATGTCAAATATTGTGAACAAAATTTAAATGGTATAACTTTTTTACAGTGTATCCATACGCCCCATCTCTATATTTCTTACCTTATATATCTGAATAGCTTCAATCTCTTGGGCAATCAGAGGGAAACCAGCCTAATCATTCTGACAAACAAGCAAAACAAACATGGTAAGTGTGAGTGATGTCGGGAGGGTGCTCCGGTTGGTGACCTCAAGACGATGAGGCCTCTTGACTAATTGGGGTTTAAGCTCAATCACAGCCAGCACACTTCCTACTCCTGTGGGCTGCCTAAATGGCTCCATTCTCCTTGTCAACCCCCAGTTTCGCTCCTTGTTTTTGCTCTCTTCCTGGCACCCCCCACCACCCTCGGCCCAGTCAGTCAGTCTGTTCCGGAGGGAGGCACCGTGGGAGTTTAATTGCCTTGTATTTCCATGAAACCAAAGTTCATTACATTAACAGCCCGGCCCACGCGGCATACTTCGAACCTCCCGCAATTTGTTTTTGTATTTATTAGGCTGCTGCCGGCTCAGTTGGAGGGAAAGGGAGAAGGGCACAGGCGTCCATTATGATGAACCAGCAAGGAGCGTAGAAAAATGACAAGGACGTATAGCAGATCAGCGCAAGGCCAAAACACACAGGGAGAAATCAGGGTCGTTTCTTTGATGATGTAAAGACAAGGCACAGTTAGGATGAGTGGAGGGTCAAACAGAGCAGAATAACAAGAGCAAACTGTCTCTAATCGCCTTCATCTGCTTTACAAATCAATGTAAATCTAATGCATTATTAAATTTGTGTTGTTTAAATTTTAACATTGGACTGTCTACTTGCCAAGACATTTAGTTCTAAAAGTTTTTGGTAAGAGGCCTATGAAGCCAATGGATTTCCATCAAGCACACACTGTATGTTCAAGGCAAACCTTCGAGTTCAAAACAGGCATCGGAATGAAGAAGAAATACAATTTAAGTGACTGAACATGGGGTTAATTTGACTGAGATTTCCACATACACCGTGTCTAGGGTTTACAGAGAATGGTTGGAAAAAAGATAAACTATCTACTGACAATTCTGTGTACGAAAATGCTTCTTTGATTACAGATTTCTCAATAGTTAACTATATAGACACTGGGTGGGAGCAGTGGGAATCACTGTTCTTTTATCTCAAACACTGATTGGAGATAAACAAAAGACAGCATCAGCTCAGATAAATACCCGTACCATCAAGTAGATTCTGGTAAAAAGGTAAACAGAGAATGTATCAGCCATGATTAAATTGCATAGACATTTTAGATTTATCTAACTAAAGTTGTGGGTAATAGGTTCAAAAAGAACTTTTGAAATCCTACACACAGCTATATAGACAGGAAGGAAACAAGATTCCCAGCACGATGTGAAATGATTGCAACATAGAAACACACACACCCTTTGTGTTCATTCATGAAATTCTAAAAGTCCCTCCCACAAAACATACAGTCCATACAGCGTTGTAGGTCACCACATGTGTGCTTCTTTCACAAGACAGGAGTTCCCAGTTTACTACACATCGCAGAGACATAGTAAGGATTTGAGAGTGTATTGCTAAAGTGTGACTCTACCACAAATCCCTCAGTGAAGGGTTTTATGTACAAAATGTTACTCTTTTGCAACCATTATGTGATAATACTGGCGAAAACCACCAGCTAATCTAAGACAGTAACTTCCAAAAGCCTTTGGGAAATATATAGCAATAATTGAAAATTATATACTCAAGGGTGTAACATGTTTAATAAAAACCGAGGAGAACAAAAGAAAAGTGAATGTAAGCTATAAGAGGAAGTTAAGAACAGGACAATAGAAGGAGATAGGCCATATTCAGTGCAGCCAGAATGAGTGAGCGCCTCTGAAAGTGGATATGAAAGCGGATGACCGCATTAACAAAACCTAATGGAACGGCTGGCTCCACAAGGCCTTGTCATCCATTATCTGACTGTTGCTCTGTGCAACCAAATAGGCACAGGCCTCAGCCTCTGCAGCTCAGCTGTCATACACTATGTGCTCCCTTTTTCATTGTCTTATTTCCACTGGCCTTAATGAAACTGATTGGTAAATCAATTGCTAGGTACGTTAATAAGCCAGGGCAATATTGCCTGCACCGGGCCAGTGGCCACAAATCATTGTGAATCAGAGGGAGACGAAAGAAAAAGCATAGTTGTGTGGTAAAGAAATAATAATTTTGTTAAAACTACAGATTAATCATATCTCATGGTACAGTCATCAAGGTCTTCTATTGTCATAATAACAGTAAAATGGCCTTTCCTAATCACTTTAAACAGACAGTAAACAATACAATACAAAGAGGAGCTGCATGGCTTATCTGTTTTTATGTTTTTATTATAAGTGTGGATAGGTGCGCTCAGAAGAATCACCTGCATTGATATAAAGGGTTAAACACTTCAGCGGGACTCCCAGCCACAAAGCACTGTCTCACTTTAGCTATTCTGTGATTACACAGTGTGTTCAGTGTTTAGTGACCGTCTGCACAGTGAGAACATAACACATGTTAAACACAATATACCCCCCTCCCAGAGCAGATCCTCAGAATCTGTGCAATGACTTGAATGTCTGTAACAGGCTGTTTTGTTCAGTGTTTGCTGCTTGCCCTCTCATCATCTTGGGCATAGATTACTCATAGAGCAGGAAATAATGACGCCAAGGTCCATTAAGTGAGATGGCAGGACATCATATCAGCATTAATCTCCCACTTAGTAGAGCAGCCCCTGGAGAAAGACAGGAGGAGGGAGTGTGTGGAGGGGTCTAAGAAAAGGATAACATAGGTTTTTACAGCCAAGCTTTTAATTTAAGGTACTGTGTCAAAATATAATTTACTTAGTTAGGACCAATTATCAGGTGAGTTACATGTTATTAAGAAAATAAGCAGTAGCTTAAGTGGAGACAGGCGACAATGTTATACATTTTAACCATGTATGGAAAAGTGAGAGTATCACCGCGTTTGATCAGCCAAAAAGATAGGTTTAAAAATAATTTCACAAAAACATGTCAGTGTTGACCAGAGGTGTTGACGATTGAACATGCTTTTATAGAGTACAGCGCCATCTGGTGGTATTTACTACAACTGCAATCAACAATAATTGTTGCCCATGATAATGCCAAAAGGACCTCTTTATTTTGAGGAATTTAAATTGTTTAACTGGCTCTATTTAAGATACACGTACAGTACAACAGTCTTCTTGAATACACAATATTCATTATTTCAGAATACAGTAAAACTAAAATTTTACCTTAATTTAAGGTAGGCTGTCCGGGTATATGCCTGATTAAAACTAATTGCTTGGCTAGTGGCTCTCTTGAGCTAGTACAGCTACAGGAAGTCCTTGTCATTTATCGTTTAGCTGTGTCCTACTTTTAGCTGTGAACATGTTTGAAGAGGCTAGTGAGGTGTTTGACAACATGTTTAAATCCTCTTTCCCCCTTACCTTCATTGTGTTCATACCGGCGGTGCTTATCCTGGTGTCGCCGCTCCCGGCCGAGGCGGCACACGAGTTCACGGTTTACCGCATGCAGCAGTATGATCTGCAAGGACAACCCTATGGTGAGATTTACAAACTCTGTGTTGCCCTTGCTGTGCTCATACATCTGATTATATTTTATGGAAGTTAGGATCAACATTCATTCAATCAATCAGGTATGTCAAATCACGTTCATCTTTTCAATGACAGCACGAAAGCTAACACTGGCGGGTGGGCTAGTTCCCTTGTTAGCCTGATTTGGCCAGGTAGCTGTTAAAAGTTAAGGTTTAACAGCTTCAATGAATAATGTCTCTGATTAAATGTAGATAAACATAAATGGGCCCTTCCTGTTGATGATGTAATTGCATGTTCTTTTGTTTTTGGTGATCCTTTAAAATGTTTGTCATTTGGAATGTTCAAAATTTCGGAATGGAGTTAACTTTACAAAAAAGTAGGATTTGTGGTGAGGGACGGAATAACTCTGAGCATATAATGAAAAACTATTGTGGGCATCAACATTTCTGTAGGACTTGTCCAGTCAAACCTAAAAATCAGGAATATTCCCACCAGCAAAAATGCTCACCGTGTACAAATGCGCACATTAAATAAACATGTGAGGTACATTCACTAGTGTTTCCTAACCAGGCTCTGATATTACCTACATGTAGCCGAACAGTTTGCCTAAATAATCTTGATTTCTCATATTTTGTAATGTTTTGAGGCTAATGCGAATTTCTTCATTGAAAATGCATTATGGTCTTGCCTCCAGTGCGGAATTTAGAACTTTCTGTTTACAAACTTTGAAATGGTCTATACGGTGTCAGTTGTCTAGTTTACACATGCACAATGTTCAATGAACACATACATACTTTCAGGTACCAGAAACGCCATCCTGAACACTGAAGCTCGCACTGTGGAGGCAGAGGTACTAAGTCGTCGCTGTGTCATCATGAGACTGGCAGACTTTTCTTATGAGAAATACCAGAAGGCTCTGCGGCAGTCAGCTGGGGCAGTGGTCATCATCCTGCCCCAAAACATGTCTGCGTTACCGCAGGACATAGTACAGGTATCCACCCCTTCGTATAGCTTTTGTTCTTTTATTTTGCTAAACAATGTATAAATGATTAAAATATTGGATTAGTGTGGGTGAATCATTGTGTTGTGAATTCATTATGTTTTGTTTTTTGTCACTAAAGCAATTTATGGAGCTAGAGCCAGAGATGCTGGCCACAGAAACCATAATCCCAGTCTACTTTGCGGTGGAGGATGAGAAGCTGCTGTCTATCTACACCCAGACTCTGACATCCTCATCATCTCAAGGGTCTTTAACAGCAGCTGAAGGTAGAGTTAATACCATATTGGTTTGAACATATATGCTAAAATACTGTGGTACTTTAGATGGGTTCTAATGCTAAGGTATGCATCAGTAAATTAATACTTTTGTCCACAAAGATAGTAAAAAAAATATTTGACAACATTTGATTGTGTTCTTCATAGTGCTGCTTCATACGGCCACAGCCAATGGTTTTCAGATGGTCACGAGTGGAGCCCAGAGCAAAGCTGTCAGTGACTGGGCCATCACAAGTCTGGAGGTACTTGATTCCGTTTCAGTAATTAAGCTTTCTAGTGGAACATTATTTTTAGTTTGAAAAATGAATTGTAATTTTTGTTTTAGGGATGATGAAATGTTCAAAGGTGAAACTGCATCACAATTTACTTTGCTGTTCTATTTCACAGGGTCGTCTGGCAGGAGTTGGGGGAGAAGATCTGCCTTCTATTGTTGTGGTTGCTCACTACGACTCATTTGGTGTCGCTCCCGTATGTATCTTTTCACTTAAAGATTCAAACATTCAGGTCGTTATATCGGTGATGCGATAATCAGTGATCCTATGTGTGAACGCGATAACTCAAAAAAGCTAACTGATAACTCAACTGTTGCACACAAGTACATATCATAAACACACTGAACTGGATTGAGTTTGATACTTCTGCGATTAATAACAATTAAATAATTAACAAATGAATGCCCTGAAGCACTTTAATTGAGCCATTATTCCTGCTGAACATAAACAAAATTGCATTAATTTTGGCACATTGATCCGGGCAATTGTATAGTTAATGTACATAGGCACATTACAGAGGTCAAATAAAGAATGCCTCTATAGCGCCCCCATGTTTATGACCCCTATGGGACCCTGGAC
>JAVQKC010011274.1:0-13324 GCA_036025475.1 Philypnodon macrostomus
GTGGGTTAAGTGTCTTGCCCAGGGACACAACGACAGTGTGCGCTCGGACGGGGGCTCGAACCACCAACCCTCTGGTCGAGGGGCGAGCACCTACCCCACTGCGCCACTGCCGCCCCTATTTATTAGCAATAACACAAATGCACAATGTCACAGTTAGCCAAATACAAAGTGTCATGGGTGACTGGAGGCGATCCTGGCAACTATGGCCCTGGGCGTGGTTGTAGTTGCAGTACTAACACAGAAACATACAACCATTCACGCAGGCATTGATTAGGGGCAATCTAGATTCAGCAATTCTCCTAAAGAGGAAGCCTGGAGTACATGGAGAAAAACCACAATGTCACTGGGAGAACTTCAATCAGAGCTATAGACTGTTCTCTGCTTCCAAAGATTGAACCCACAATATTTTGCCAGTTGACTTTTAGTAATTTTTTATGCAATATTTGAATTTCAGGACTATCTGTTGTAGCCAGGAAGTAACAATAAATGTTCTTTTCACTGGCCACTGTGGCTAGTATTCTAACAAGATTTTTACTAGCCACAGATTTATCACACACATGTGTTGTGTTATAATAAGTTGAGACATTTTTTACATTTTTCTCCTAAATGATGTGTATTCTTTCCTTATCCAAAAATACACAGGCTAGTGCTAGTGAATGTCTTACTAGCCACAATTCAAATCTACCCACATTTGGCTGGTTGGCCAGCGTTAGTCAAGCCCTGGTTGTAGCTAAGGCTCAAGATGAAGAACACAGGAACTGTATGATGATCTTTGACAATTATCAGACACATCTATTTAAGCAAAGGGAACACGAAAAGTCCTTAAGGCTGTCTGTTTGAATATAGCTCCACCCACACTGCTCTTATAGCTCCGTGCTTCTGACAAACTGATGACAATGTGCACAATGATGTCTAGTCCTACTCCAACACAGGCATGGACCCTTGGCGCGCATCTCTTCAGGGTAATTTCAAAGGGCACATTTGTCACCACCCGGGCCCAGACAGACAGTTATGTAAATGGAGCCTCCCAGACACAGCTCAGGTAGCACCCAGTCAAAATATACACTTAACACGGCTGACCTAGACGGCTAGAAAGCAAGCAATAAAAACAAATACATGTAAGTCTGGTATATAATGCAGGAGTTGAAAAAGTAGGCTATCAAAAACAAAAGGACTCAAAAAGTGCTGTTTTGGGAGGCCATTACTATGTAGCAAAAGTGAAAAGTTGTTGCATTTACTATAACCACTAGGCCTACTGACTTTATCAATGTATATATTAACAGTAATGGAATTATATATATATTGAGCAAGGCCTCAAGGCTTCCACAAAGTGATTACAAATTGAGTCCATTATTGAGTTACGCTACATTGGTGGTGGTAACCTTTCTATGTTGCCACAGCTGCCCTGGGGCACACTGACAAAGACGTGGCAGCCATTTCACACCAACGGCCTCTCCGACCACCTTAAATAACAATCACAAACATTCATACATAGGCAATGTGGGTGAAGTGTCTTGCCCAAGGACACAATGGCTGTATGCACAAGTTGGAGAGGGATTTGAACTGTCAACCCTCTTGTAATAGGGCAACCACTCTAAGCCACTGTATGCATATATTACAACCAATTATGCCTACACAGTTCAATGTATTTAAGAAAGGAAAGTGCTTTATTTGTCATTGCTTACAGGGCCACTAAGGTAGGGTAAATGGAGCACCTGGAGGTAACCTACATAGATACTGAGAGAACATTCCCACTACATAGTCTGGGAATAGAACCCAGGAACTTCTTGGCCTGAGGCAAACCACTGCACCACCATGTAACAACTACAACTATTAAGAGACTACAATTTCTGCTACCACTATTGCTTCTTACATTGTAGAAAGTCATATGTCACAAAGTTATTCTAACATAACAATGTGAGTTTCAAACAACTCGCACTTCTAAGTTATATTGACAAAATGTTATTGAGTTATTGCATGAAAAACCTTTTTGTAACAACGTAAAACCTTAAAGTTTTACGTTGTTACAATTCACTAAAGAGCTTTGTTCTATTGTTCTCACAATATTCTGTCAGTATAACTTAGAAATGTGAGTTGTAGTATCAAAACTCACAGTGTTATGTTAAAACTAAATATTGAATGAAATTAAAATAACTTTAATCTTTAATTTCTTTTAAAGAAGTGAAGGGCTGGTAGTGGCTCGGTAAAGCGGCCACCCTATGGGCAAGACTCGTATATCACATGTATGGATGTGTGGCCTGCCATGTCTCTGTCAGACTGCCCTGGGGCAGCTGTGGCAACAGAAGTAGTTTACCACTATACCAGCGCGTGACTGTGGAGTTAAGAAATAATTCAAGGTTAGGTTAGGTTAAATATATAAAAGGTTGTTATTAGTAGTGTCTAGTTACCGTCCATCTTTGTCAAGGTTGCATTCAAGTATACTGAAATCCTATGTGTTTGAATGGCAGAGAGAGAGAGGACAGATTGTGCAGGCTGCGGGCTGAACTGAGAGCTAAGAAGTTTGGGGGAGGGTAAGGACTCACCAGCTCTCAGTGAGCACTCGAGCGTAGGTTCTCCTCGCTCCCTCCCTTCCTCTCTCCTTCACTCTCCCACTCGCCGCCGTCGCCATCCCCTCCCCCATCTGGGACTTGAACCCGTGACCCCCCCGGAGCGGTCAGCGAGTTCAAGTCAGGCACCTACCTACCGCCATTAACTAGGGGAAGTCTGCGAGTGAGAGTGCCGCGCAAAATTTACCTAATGAGTCAGGGGTTAAAAGCCTTAAATAGGAATGAGGTGGTTAGAAAGACCTTTTTGTACAACATGCCAAAGACTGCAGTATTTTCTTTGACAAAAAGACTAAGAAAGTGCTGTCTTGTGTCAACACAAGTAAATAGTGTTAGAATGTCCTGAGTGTGTGACACAAGGACATTTTGCACGTTTTGCATGCCTTTTCAGCCTCAAATAAAAAGATTTGCTATTAGGGTTTGCATATTAGCAAAGAACTTGTACTCATGGTTACTCACTGTTACTAAAACAAGTTTAGCAATACAATTATATGATAATTTTGTCATATTAGCCAGCAGAAATACATGTCAATAACAACAATACAACAATTATCAAGCATTTGTGCTTCAGTCCGTAAGCTACTGTGATGTCGCTCATGTTGCTAATTGATTCTAACTTCTGTTGCAAAAGGCCCAAACTAATTTCTTGCTGTAACCATTTAATTATACTGCTATTGGAAATAAATCAATAAATAAAAACAAACAAATGTCGCATATTTTAGCTTAAATAAAACATTACAATACTTAAGCTTGGGGTTTTGCTTTTTTCCCTATCTTGCATAAGGCCTGAACCATATTTTTGATTTGTATTAGCATCCTTATTTCTTTGGCTAACGTTATTTAAGCTAATCATTTCCATGTTGTATTCTGCTATTGCATGTAATGGATCATTTCATTAGCCTCCACACACAAATGGCCAAATCAAAACAACACATTTCAATTAAAAATGACTAGCATAGCATAGTAAAGTGCACTACAACCATGTGTTCTACTGTTCTATGACTGAATGTAATAGCTTCCTCCTCTCACTCAGCAACCCATTCAAAAAAATAGGTGTTTCCATCCTCCATTCACCGCATCAGCATGAAAAACGTTCACTAAGCACAAAACTTCACTGGTAAGAGAAACGAGCTGAGCTATTAGGATATGGCCCTTTTTTCTAGAAGGAATACTCGCGCCGGCCGCTGATCGATGTGGATAGATTGGCTCATAGGTCATGTCAGAGGTAATGAAAATGGTGATCCCTTCCCCCTCCTCCCTCTGTCTACCGCTGGCTGTGTGACCGGCTACCTGCCCCAGACGGAATCAATACTTATAATCTAATTGTCATTCACTTGCATTGTGGCTTCACAACACACATGCAACATACAGTCCACAGATATCCTTGTGAACATAGAGTACCATTCCCCCATCACCTCTCGTCACAACCAATCGCACGCCCGCCTCTCTGAATGAACATGAAGTCACTGGAAGCACGCATGCAACGCCTTTACTACGGCGCATCTCTCTCCACTTCCTGGCTGCACCCCGGTTCTCCCTGGGCGTTCCTGCCTGGTTGCATCATGCTTGCGGCGTCCGTGTGGGCAAACATCCGCTGACACACTGTCACATTGCATTAGGCCCCCCAAAAAATAAAACAAATAAACGAATACAAGCTTGAATAGATGGAATCTAGCAACTATGATAGCACCGCAAGACCTCTCCCAAGAAGCAAAGTGACTTACCCTTTCTGTTGCATTTGTGTTCCCTTGTTCCCTACAAAGGCGTCTTATTGCTTTTTGCCCTAATTCACTCCTTCTTCCTATCCTTGCCTAACCCTTCACCGGCGTTGAGCACTTGGTGTCCTCTCGCCGCGGCTGTGAACTGCAGACTGTCTGGCACACAAGAAGCGGCGAGCAGGGGGGGAGAATGGGAAGTGCAAACCAGGATACACACACACACACACACCGCCTCTGTCAGTTTGAATGAATATTGTGCACTACGGGCTTGTCTCTCCCTCCCCCCCTTAGACTATAGAGGCAGCAGACACCCCTCCTCCACTCCTTCGGCTATATCTCCTCCTCTTTCGCCCCCTTCGCCGGTTTCAAATATGTTGAAGACTTAGTGACATACCGCTTGGAAAAAAGTGTCCTCGCTAAACCCATGATGTTTTTCCTTGACACAAATTCGGACAGCTGGAAAAAATATTGAGTTCCTTTGTGTGGTCCTTGTAAGAATTGAGGTGTCTCTCTCAGGTGAATGTAGTGGTAAAGCTACACTGATGTGATGGGGAGTGAAGATATCTTGGAAATTGAGCGTTGGCCAAGCGTCACACACAAAGGGTAAATCAGGTCACAGAGAAATTTCGAAACTCTTCCTGTCTGGGTGGAGGATTTTAGCAGAGCTATCTCACTCTCCTCCATCCCATCACCAATTCATCAGCAGGACCATTTCACTCACATCTATGTTAGCACCACCTCAGAACTAGAAGCATTTTACTTATGCCCATCACCACCTAAGCCAAAGAACCATCTGACTCTCCTCCATCACTACCTCAGCTGCAGAACTATCTTTCCTTTATCGCCACCACTGCAGCAAAACCATCCCACTCCCCTCCATCACCGCCCCAGCAGCTGAACTTTCTATCTCTCCTCCATCAACATCTAAGCAGAGGAACCATTTGACTTTCCTCCATCACCACTTCAGTAGCAGAACCATCTCGCTATCCTTCATCACCACCACCCCAGCAGCAGAATCATCTTACTCTCCACCATCACCACCTCAGCAGCATGACCAACTCACTCTCCTCCATCAACACCTCAGCAAAAGAACCATCTCATGCTCCCCCATCACCACCTCAGCAGCAGAACCATCTCACACTTCTCCATGAAGGCACAAGTATTGATTATCCTCCATTATACTGTATTGATCGTCTAAAACAATGTATTGATTTTTTAAATAATGATTATGTGCACTGTTCGGTCTATATTTTTCATTTTAGGCCAAAATGAGCTCATATTTCTACGTTATCTTAAACATAAACAACAGAGAGCGACGCTGCAGTGAGGCTCCAGCACTGCTCCAGTTTCAGAAAAACAAATGCATCCAGTGAGTCCAGGCCTCATGGTGAGTTGCAAAAGACTATATATGATATCCATCCATCCATCTATCTATCTATCTATCCAGACAGACAGACAGACAGACTATTCATAATAACCTGTAAAACCCTTTCAAAATTTGAAAACAGAAAGTTCTAAATTCTTGAATGGAAGCAACTGGAGGCAAGATCATAATACATTTTCAATGGAGAAATTAGAATTAGCAACAAACTATTGCAAATTAAGATGGTTTTGACAAATGCCAACCACTCTGCTACATGTAGGTGATGTCAGAGCCTGGTTAGGAAACATTAGTGAATGTACCTCACATTGTATGTTTATTTAATGTATCCATTAGTTTGTAGGTAGCATTTGGCTGACGGCAAAGTTTCAGATTTTGTTGCTTGTTCTGGACAAGTCCTTACAGAAATGTTGATGACCACAGTATTGTTTTATTGTATGCTCAATTATTCTGTCCCGCATCATTCATTCTACATTTTAAAGGGTCTATAGTAGTTTTTAATAATAATCAAGCACTCACAATTCAATGTCCAATACACTGTAAATTCACTGCACAAACACACACTGATGGTGGTAAACCACAGCTGCCCTTGGGCACCAGTCCAACTTTCATTCATGCATTGGCAATGTGGGTGCAGTGCCTTGCCCGAGGACATAACAGCACAATCCTCCTGCTGTAATCCTGAGTCACTGGTGACCCAATGTGTTACGACATTTACAAAGCTATGCATTTGATTTTTTTTTTTGTTTAAAAAAAAGTCTGCAAAATGCTTTTTACTTGACAACCATCCAACCTTCTGGAAGCATAACAGTCCCTAAGCCACAGCTTCATTTACAAAGTAAGTATAAAAAAAGTCTTCCAACTCCAAATTCGATCTCAATAAGCCCTTTAAATCTGAATCATAATTCAGTGTAGTGTAAACTGCTTTGGAATCACATCAAAATCTCGACTATAATAACAGTACATTCATTCAAAACCCCTTTTGACAAAGGAACCATGATTGACTTATCCTACCATTCCTGTTTATACAGTGTTGTAGTGGCTGAGATTGGTCATCACCATCTTGGTCTTGAACAACTGTTTACTCGGCCTCAGACTAACACACTTGGACACATTTAATTGGGATTAGAGGATTTGGTTTTAACACTTTTGCCTTTTATGATATTGTATAAAGCACATTTTTCAAATGAATTGTTTATCATAAAATATTGGTTAAAATTAAATCATAACATTTTGTTCCATTATGTTTTATTTAGCTTTAATCTCTGTTTTTGCACATGTCTGGTCTTGAACTGGTCTCGATGTGCATTGGTGTTGGTCTTGACTATTAAGTCTTGGTCTTGCCTTGGTTCACTCTGGTCTCTGGCAGATCTCGGTCTCGGACAGATCTCGGTCTCAGGCCACTGTGGTCTCAGACAGATCTCGGTCTCGGACAGATCCCGATCTCGGACAGATCTCGGACTCAGGGCACTGTGGTCTCAGACAGATCTTGGTCTCAGGCCACTGTGGTCTCAGACAGATCTCGTTCTCGGACAGATCCCGATCTCGGACAGATCTCGGTCTCAGGCCACTGTGGTCTCAGACAGATCTCGGTCTCAGGCCACTGCGGTCTCAGACAGATCTCGGTCTCAGGCCACTGCGGTCTCAGATAGTCCGGTTTTGACTACAACACTACTAAACTTAATATTGACCTTAATCTCTCATTCAATCCCCATCAGAACCTTGTAGCCCAGTCCTCTGTCCTTGTATTTGTACTCCCTCCCCCACTCCCCTGTCCTCCTTCCTCTGTTACATATTGATCGGGTTGCTCAGTCGATGTGTGTCTGGTCTTGAGGTGGTCAATGAGGTCAACATGGTGGCCATTCCAGACAGCTCCCAACCCCCTCTGCTGCTGTCCTCCCCCCCTGCTTCATGTCTGCAATTCTTCTAAAAACCTGGTCTAGTCTTAACCCTGGTCTAGCAGTGGCCAAGGCAGGCCAGCATCGTTAAGCATCTTTAAGCAATGAGCAAGTTCAATGGGTTTCAACATGGAACGTGTTAAGTAACATTATCAATGAGGGGTAAAACCAGGACTAAACAAAACACATTCTAAACCAGGACAAAATCAGATCTGAAACAGGTCTTAACTATCACTAAATAAGGTCTTTACCAGAACAAAATGTCTTAACAAGAACTAAATCAGGTCTAAGGACTTAATTACATCTTAACTGAGACTCGAGAAGGTCTAAACCACAACTAAACATGCCCAAAACAACAAGACTATTCATGATCTAAACTGGGCCTAAACCTGATCACAGCCTTTATCGTCCTGGTAAAGACTGGGTTTGGTCCTGGTTTAGACCTTGTTTAGTCCTGGTTTGGACAGGGTTTATTCAGCAGAATTAGTGCAAGCCAGTGAGGAGAGTGAGTGGGTTTTCTCCAGGTCATCTGGAATAACTAGTCTTAAATTGTCCTGAGTGAAAGTTTTCATCTATCTCTGTAAGTCTCCATGTCAGCCCTCTGACTATCTGGCAATTGTCTAAGGTGTACCTCACCCATAATGGGAAAGGGCAGTAGAAGATGAATGAATTAAAGTTTGGTGTAGTTAGTTTAGTGAGTATGCAGGCTCTTTCCGTGTTACTGTGGGTTCTGTCCTCTTCCTCCCACTTCCAAAAGTATCATGTTAAAAGTTTTTTATCAAAATGTCCTATAGTGAATTCAATAAGAATAATTGTCTGTAGTGTATGTCTCGGTCTCAGGCCACTGTGGTCATGTGACAAACTATTATGCAAGGTGGAAGAAAATAGATGAATGTACAGGTTTTTTGGTTTTTTTAATTTAGGTCCTATATCCTGCAAAATTTACTTTTCTGAGCTTTTAACCATTCTAATGTTGTTTCCACCTCAAACACGGGCATGTGATGTCATAAAAAGGGGCAAACCAACAAACTCACCCAGAGAAGCATTACTGCTGCAAATGGTTGGTTCCTGTGTTGAGGAGACGGGTGTCTAATCAGAAAGTCTCTTATCGAGTCCAAGTGAGAGCTCCACAGAACAGCTTGCATTAGATCATTATTGCGTGTTTGATGTTACAAAATGTAAAAATGTTAACCTAAATGTATCCAAAATAGTAATAAAAAAGTATAATATAGAAAGAATGTCACAAAACAGACTCATCGTCATGTTCACTCTCAGAAAATTGGTCAACGTTCCTCACACCAACCCGGGCTTCACAGTGCAGTGCTGACGATCGGTAATGGTGCCATATTGGTGCCATCCACAGGGAGGTATAAGGAAGTGCCAAAAATAAACAGAGAATAGGTCTATAAATAGGACGTTGCAGATGAATGCAGCATAAAACAGAATAGCAAATTTAGCATAGCATTATTTCTTTATGGCCCAGAGTCTTGTCCTATATATGCATCATTTTGGATAGCGGATAAAAAACATTTAGAGACTATTTTAAGACAGAATATATGTTGGGTTTTTTGTGCAAATAAAGAGCAATAACCCCAGCTATATAATATAATATAATAATATAATATGGGAAGTGCTATTTCTAATACCTAATATCAACTAAATATGGAGCGTTTTTTATTATCATCTTACTCCAGTTGGGTAAGGTTTTAATAATCCTGATATTATCTTTTTAGACCTGGTTTAGACCTGGTTTGATCTTGGGTTGATCTTGGTTTAGTCACAGCTGACAGCTTGTTTAGTTCTGTTTAAAACCTGGCTTAGTCCCTTTTTATAATTCTTAGTTTTAGTTCTGGTTTAGTTCACCCCCCAGTGGACCCAATCACCTCGTTTAGCAATAACTACTTTCTTTAAAAATACAGCCATTCACATTTTTGCCATTGGGTTTACTTCAGAAGCCCTTCCTGACACAGTCTTCTACATTTATCTTGGGGTCATCATTTCAAAAATATACTGGCATGTGTCCCTTAGCTGCCTCTATTCTGTCACCAGTAAACAATAGGACGCGGACTAGGCCTGGTCAAACTTTGGGTGACTTGACCCCAGTTAAAATGGTGCAGCAGAAGTCTAGACCAAGTCATGTCTTATTAAACCAGGGTTGTGAATAACTCATGGCACACATTGATTTTTAGTAGTCTGCTTGGTGCACATACATAAAATTATGTTTTACCTCTCTTTCCTCAATTCTGGGTTGGATAAAAGGCAGAATGTCAGTGTGTGTCTGTCTATAGTTGCTGGGAATTTACTCTAGCCCCTCTCCAACCCTATTGGAAATGTTCAGAAAATATGAATGAAAGAATGGGTGCATGATATGATAACACACAATAAACACTAAATTACACTGCCTGGGCCAAAAAAAAGTCTCATATTTGGTTGGACCGCCTTTAACTTTGATTATAACACTCATTCGCCATGGCATTGTTTGGATAAGCTTCGGCAATGTCACAAGATGTATTTCCGTCCAATTTTTCACCAAGATCTTGTATTGATGGACATCCATGCGTGAAAATGAAATCTCATGCCCCCTGAACCACTCTTTCACAATTTGAGCCCAATGAATGGCATTGTCATCTCCGAGTATGTGAAAGTGTGGTTCAGGGAGCACACATGGATTGGCCACCACAGAGTCCAAACCTTAACCCCATTGAGAATCTTTGGTGCGTGCTGAAGAAGGCTTTGGGCAGTGGTCCGGCTCTCCCATCATCAATGCAAGATTTTGGTGGAAAATTGGACAGAACATGCACATTAGGTTAATCCTCCAGCAACATCCTGACCAAGCTCCTGGCTCAAGATCTGGAGGTGTGTCAAATATACCTACGAGGACAAGAGAGTGTATCCCTAACCCTAAAAGTTTCCCTTCCTCCACCACCACCGGAGTCCGGGAGAGATCGGCCCTATACCTACACTATTTTCCTTCTACAATGCATCGCTCAACAACGTCTCTTCCTGCCGGGGTCTAAGCAACACACTCTTTCAAATCTATTGCATCACATTTTCTCTTGATTTTATTTAAGTCTCTCCTGGTTGAACTTGTGAGACTCAGACTTTCAGAAGGCCACACTTTAGCTCAGTCAAAAGAGCGTGCGGCCCATTTTCAGAGCTTGAAATGCTCACCCCGGCATCATGAGTTTGAATCTGGTTTCCCGTCCACTACTGCACTGAAAAAGAAAATTGGGACTTACAAAATGTGCAGTAGTCAGTCACACAAAAACATCCATCACTGGCTCAGTTCGCCTTCATGATGTATTTATCCATTTATCGCAAAAAACATACTTCTATCATTTTCCATCCTCACTTTTGAGATTTCCTAAATTGTATCGATGTGAATTAGTCCATGTGAGTTGAATGCACATATTTCTAGTTGGACTCATTTACTTTACAGGTACAATGGAAGATGTTCCGTGTGAATGTTACACTTTTTTCCCAGTGTGTTCTATCAATACAGCTGAAAAAGACCAAAAAAGAATCTAAAGAAGGAATCCTAAAAAATTCTGCACTCGAACTTTGACATTGATTTCGAATTGCGCACTGAGCTCGAGATGTATGCATTCAATCTTCAACTCAGACTTGGAATCAAGAGCTTTGGCTAACCATCCCTAGCTTTGTCGATGAAAATATCATTTTTTTTAATTTTTTTTTCATTAAACATTTATAACAACATTTGGATGAGGGCATATCACTAGAACAAACTGATTTCAAACCAGATTTGAAGCCAGACCATTAAAGTGCTGAGGAATGCTATGAGACAGCAGTCCTATTTGTGTCTGTGAGTTGTCAGTTTCTTGCTTGCCCATAATGACATGGATTTGGGTCGACGGCACTCATTTGTGAATCTATACATCTGTGGATTGGTTAAAGATCCCAGTTCGATTCCAGCCTGGCCCGAAGAGTGTTTTTCACGAGCCCACCTGACAAAGCGTCCTCGCTGACCCCTGCGCCTGTTGCCTGGAGGAGGGGCAGGAACTAGGGAGCGCAGAGGTCAGAGGAGGTTAGGAGGTAAGGACAGAGGAAGCCACAAGAGGAGGGAAGGCAAGACTGCAGAGGAGAATGAAACAGCTGCCATTTTGAGCCTTTAAAATGATAATAATAAAGCTTTTGTTTTATTTAGTACTTTCATGTAGGTTATGTGGGTAAAGTGTCCTGCTCAGGGACATAACAACAATATGCTCTTGGGCTGGATTTAAACCGGCGACCTTCTGGTTTCAGGGCAAACACTTACCCACTGCACCATTAGTCTAAACACTTATCCTACTGATTATATGTAGCCAGGGGAACAATGGATGTTACAGGGGGTTTTGAAAACTGAACGATTAGCAAAAACAGCTTATTAAAAGGAATGTATGTTGTTGATACTTCTGGGATAAATGCTCAGATTTGTCTCTGGGGCCTCATTCCCCACACACACATACACAGTCTTCCAGAGGAGGAGGAGCTACAACAAAAATGAAGTAAGCGGATTTGAGATGAGGAAAAATGGTGGCAAGTGATTATGAAAATGACCAAAAATAACTAGGGCTGCACAAAACATAATAACTGTGTTGTGAAAACCAAAATATACCCCAATAACAATCATAGTTTTGAATCTGGCATAGCTGTTAATGTTTCCTATTAGAGCTGTGAATTAATGGTTTCTAAATTTACTGTATATATTGTCATTATTAAATTTTTTGGTCAATTTTTTGGCTTTATTTGATAGGAGAGTAGACTGACTCAAGCAAACTGTCGAGAGCTGGATTCGAACCCACGATGCCGGGATGAGCGCCTCAATAGGCTCGCAATATAAAATTTTGAAACCATTGTAACTAGTCAATAAAATAGCTATTTCTGATTACTATAACTGAAGACATAAATTTCTAAGAGGAAAATAAAAAGCCAACTGATTATTTTTACTACATTTTGTCACTATTTATGGATTAATGGTGTAGTCTATAAGTTTCCTGAAACATTTTTATTTTTTTTATTTCAATTTCTGACCCTGTTCTATGATGTAAAGTAGGTAATTAATATTTTACTTTAGTCCCTCCCTGGCCTCTACAGACTCAGTAAATTTTCAGCATTTTCTATTTTTTGTTTTTAACATTTTATCATTTTAGAAAACTTACAGACTACACCTTTAATATATAATAATAAATAATAATCAAGTTGTTGGTGATTTCCATTAAAAAAAACATAGTCTACCAAAACAAAATATTAGTATCAGAATCAATATCAGCCAAACTGACTTTTTTTGCTAAAAAAAACTATACTAACTCGGACTTAGACGACAAAATGACTCGCATGTGTGCACCCAAAGTTAACATGGACCTTTATTTGTTAAAAATTATGCAAGATATAATAATAAAGTCTGATTTGATAATTGCCAAAATAACTCAGACTTATAGACTCATTCATATTTCCAATCAACATGCTTCACAATTGGAGTATTTTTTTGTGACTTGATGCAGATTTGGACTTTTAACTGTTGCTAACTCGACTCGGGACTTGATTTAGACCAGTTTTTGTTAACAACAATATTATCTCTAAAGCTACTTGAACTCATTGAACCTGGTGTTATTGAATTATTTCACGTTAACAACTCAGGGTATATACAGCATGTGCTTCATTAGTGGAGGAGAGGGAGTTCACATTAGTAGTAGTAGTAGTAGTAGTAGTAGTAGTAGTAGTAGTAGTAGTAGTAGTAGTAGTAGTAGTAGTAGTAGTAGTAGT
>JAVQKC010011276.1:0-48768 GCA_036025475.1 Philypnodon macrostomus
GACATGCACCTACGATGAAAATTCCAGAGCCCTCCATGACTTCTAAGTGGGAGAAATAGCAAAATAGCAAGGTGTTCAAATACTTGTTTTCTTCACTGTATATATATATATATATATAGAGAGAGAGAGAGAGAGAGAGCATTTTTTATATATATAAAAAATGCTATTCAGTGCATTTCATTTTTGATCTTATCTAGTGCTATAACTATGAAAGCATATCACTGCCAATTGAGTGTCTGAGTTTTAACAAGATGATAGTAGTTTATCATTATCATACAAGATATTGTATTGGATTATGATTATATGATACACACATCTCGTTTAACAAGGTTTTGACATGATACTACATACTACATTTGAAGATACTAAATACAGTATATCTAATAAAAACGTGAGAGTTGCTAGTGGAAGCTTGTATGTTTAGTGTCTAATATCAGGATGAATGAAACTTTTGATTAAGTCAATATTTCAGTCCCTTAATTAAAAGCCAACTTTAACCAAAGCCCCCTGGCATTTCCATGGGGATAGTTAGTTTCATAATATTTGGTTTAGCGCACTGGCAATAGATGACGTGCAATCTAGACTTATAAAGCCCATGGAGCTCTTCCAAGCCATTCATTCTTCTCAAAGGCACATGTTATAAAAACATTGGGCATGTTTTAATTACTTGGAAATGAAGAGAGCATGTTATGAAATGTTACACTCAACAGGGTCATAAACCAAAAAAAAGTCATATATCAATAGTTTATAAGATTATCATTTATTGCAGAAAGCCATCCAGTTTTTACACAGGGTATGAAATGTGTGGACTACAGCAAATACCCTTCACACCACACCATCTCAAGTACAGTGGTCTCATAGAAATACACTGTTGCTGTTGTGTGCATTGTTCCAGGGAGTGACTGCAGTATTACACAGTAGCATAGCACTGTGCTGTTAAAGACGAGTGTACGGATCAAGCAGAAGCACACGATATACCAGCACACACGGTTGTAGAGAGATCGTCACATCACACACAAGAAAGACTGGTTGAAAATGAACCATGAGATGAATACAGCTCACAAGAAGATACAATGACTCATGGTCACTCACTAGCCACTTCATTTCATGTTTTATGTATTCATAAATGGTAGACGGCAGATTATTATTTAGCAAATAATTATCTCATCTGGTTTGCATTGTGCTTGTTCATATTCAACCATGAGTCTGTGATAAAGATGAATTGAAATTGATCTATGAGTCTCAAAACAGTCCCTGGCCTCAAGTTTGCTTCAGTAGACTATCCTTTTCAGAAATACTCAAGTCTACCAGGTTCAAAGTCACGTGAATCACCTTTCCTCTTCATTCTACAGTGTCACCAGGTTTGTTGAGATCACAAAATATTAGGCATACTTTGACTTTTGTGGAAACTGTTCAGGCCACAGTGAAGGCATTTAAAGGTGAAGTCTGTAAGTTCCCTAAAATAAGAAAAAGTCAAAAAATAAAACATGAAAATGCTTAAAAATGACTATCTGACCCTGTTCCCTGATGTACTCTGTAAAGGCCAGAGGAGTGGCTAAAGTAAAACTCGTCTATTATTGGTCAAAGTGGTATCCTACAAATTCTAATTTGATGTTGCTGTAGAGGCCAGGGGAGGGACTAAATTATAAAAAATATTATTATTTTGGGAAACTTACAGACTACACCTTTAAGCAGAACCAATCGATAGTCATTTCATTTTGTAATGTCAGCCAATATCCCTACATTTGTGAGATTAGTGTATGTAAATTCATGTCTAAAGCCACTGGCTTGATGCAATTGTGAGCTCACCAGCAGGTCTCAGCAAGTCTACCAGTCTACCAGCAAGTGGCCAGTGAGCGTAATACTTGGATAACCATTGTGTTGTGATGAGGAGACGTTTTACTTGTACTATCATGGCTACTCTAGTAGGTAGTTGAAGAAGAGACTGTTTGAATGTGTGCTTTACTGCCTCTCAGCATTGAAAAATAACATCTGTAGTAGTTAAAACACTACACGTTTGATTCCTGAAAGAATCAAGAGTCCAGCAAAACAGGACAGAACCTGCATGTTCAAATGCACCCCCTCCTCCCATAGATTTAATGCTGGTGCGACATTAGCACACCAAATCAAAACTCATAACAAAATGGTCAACCTTAACCAAATATGCAGAATACTTGTCGCCAAACTCATCATACCATCAAAACCCATCCTCTCTTAAAACCAAACTATGAACTATGAAATGAACAATTCGAGGGATAGTTCATCTAATGCAAGAGCCGCTTGAATGCTCCAGCCTTTGGTCAGGTCCTTCTGTGAACTTTGGCATCTCACTTCTGAGGTCACTTACCAATGGAGAAAGGTTGGAAGCCAGTCTGTTATTTTATGGATTACTTTGTCTAGGAGAAAGACTGATGATGATCAACCCCAATATTGCTAACACTAAAAACGAGCAGAGGCACAGCATGGATACACTCTGTATATAATGAACCAGGGCGTCAAAGTAAGGACGACATGAGGAGTGCTAATGTAAAGAGGAGGAATGTAATGTTAAGATTGCTGGGCACGAGTTTAGCTTATGGAGCAACCTTTCACTCGCATTCATTTTCCCGGAGGACGTTGTACATGTTGACAGTGAAACCCGAAGATTCATCATCTTTCTTTGTGGGACGCCTAAAGCCTTCATCTTCATCATCCCCGTCCTCGTCATCATCAGCGTCTCGGTCTCGCTCCTCCTCGGGCTCCGTGCTCGACTCTCCATCGTCGTCATCGTCCCGCTCCTCTGATGCTTCTTCGCCACTTGTTCTTCCTTGTAGAGCCATAATATCAGGCAAATCTGGGTGATTTTCCCAGTGGTCTGCAGAAAGATGTCAATCAATACATGATGATATTACTGCATCATCAAGGGAGAAAGTTTTCTTACCCCTCAGGCAGCTATATCCTGGTGGTCTGAGGCAGAGACACAATCTCCCATCAATGGCTAACCTCAGCAGACTGTTAGCCGCACGGTACACATCATTACGGGCTGCTTTTGCTGTTTTATAACCTCTTCTTTCTGCCCAGGCTGCAAATCGAATCACAAACAGGGGTGAAAAGGGTATTTTTGTATTTTATAAGTGTTAGGTAAAAAAACAAACATATACTTACCCTCACATACCTCCCACGCCGTCCATTTTGGCTCTTCAGATACCTGTTGCTGAGGGTGCTTTTCCAGCAGACTGGGGTGTTTAAGTTTCAGCACAGAGAGAAAGGGAGTTCTTTCACAGAGATAGCCCACTGAGCTGTAGGGCTCTTGCAGCTGAGACACTGGGTAGATGCCTGCGAGAATCTAAAATAACAGAGAAACAAGCTAAAGTAACAAAAACTAAAGTTTTACAGCTACCTTTACCAACTCACTCTGAAACTCATTAGCTATCTCACAGGTAGGAATGCATTAAATCAATAATCCATTTTCTCTGAAGTGTGAGATTGCATTGTTCAACACAGATTGGTTTCTTTGCTAAGTAGGGACCCCAGCTCAGTGTCACACCTGCGATCAACCACAAAAGTAACTTTGTACCTGTAGCTGCTTGTTGACACGTGAGGGGAGGACCAGTCCAGGGCAGTCACACAGTTTGACTGTTGAGGTGAGGTAGTACGTCTGAAAGTATTTTGTATGGCCTGGAGTCCGGGATACGCTCACCACTTTTCTTCCAACTAAGCTATTTATAACAGAGGATTTACCTACATTTGGAAAACCTGGAAGGATAATTATAAACTGTCAATACATACAATAAGTATATTTATAATATGTGTATTCAGTAAATGACGTTAATTATGCTAAGTGGCATGTGTATTCTGGTGTCTGGCACATACCTATGCAGCCCAGTGTGAGGACTCCATCTTTATAGAGCTCCTGTGACAGGCTGCTCATCTCCATGGCGCTGTCACTATGGTGCTCCATCAGCACCGACTCTCCTGGGCCTTCATCCGTCCTCTCTCCGTCAGGTGGCTCGGCAACAGCATCACTCTTAATCTTCTGCTCCCAGCTGGACAGGTCAACTACAAAAGACCCACGAGTTAATCCATGACATATGCACTGAGAATCACAGTGAGTGTTTACAGTGGAGTGTGATTACCTTTTCCTGCTGTGATTTCCTGACAGGCCCGAAGAATATCTAAAGGGCCTCCAGCAAAGCTCCAGTTAGCCTTCTTTCTCATTCTCTTCTTTTGGAGCACTGGGAGACAGACAAATTAGTTAAATAAGAGTTTTTAGTGACATGACACTAACCAGGTTTAGTAAGAAATGTATTTACATTATACATTTTGTTATCTGCAGTTCACTTACCAGTGCTGTAGGGTTGTCCCGGGTGTGAGGTGAAGCAGACTATTGCCAGGTGCGGGAACTGGGAGGTTAGGTAGTGCTTCCAAGCAATAACGAGCGGGGCCGGACACAGGTCAGCTTTGTTCAACACCAGGACTGCCTGTTTCTGAAGGTCTCCAGTAATGTAGTGATACAGGTCTGGGGGAAACTGCAGCACCTGGATGACAACAAAGTAAGCAGACAATGAACGTAGATCATTCGTTTTATTTAGTTAAACACAAAATATGATCTTCTTGTAACCTGAGCAAATAAACCAAAATTGTGAAGACTGTCTCCATCTGCTGGACTGTTATAGCCGTTTACTTACAGGATGCCTGATGTCCACGATAAGCAGAATGACATCTGACATTTCTAATACCCTCCATAATTGTCTCCATGTCTAAAAACCACAATAAAAAGAGTGTTTAAGTTGATGGCTCATTGTTCTTCAATTAAATAAAAAGTGCTCGAATCACCTCCAGGTTGTGCTCAAAGTGACTGAGAGATCCAGGTGGATTTCTGGAGTGCAGATCGTCCAGATATTCTCGGTACGACTTCTCCTCTTTCCTGAGCAGACTTTCTCGTGCCATCTCATAATTCCAAGATGGTCGTCGTGGGAACCCAAGACCTAACAATGAATTATGAAGTTTTGCTTTTTAAGAGCTGAATCAATTCAGTCGAGTCGGCGACTAAAGATCGAATCATGATATAGTCATGACAATCTGCATTTGCAAACATTTTTACTGTAACAACATCAGTGTTCATAATGATAAAAAAAGGACAATAAATAGTAATATGATGAACTTTCAATTTGGAGTTAAAGGTTCTGTGTAAGACCAAAAATACAAGGTTAACTAAAATCAAAAATGAGATCTAATAAAACTGTGATATTATAATATTTTACCCTATCAGCCAGTATTGTTTGGGCATAATTTGAGTCAAAACTAGCAGACCTTTCTCTGAGGGGTAGATGTCATTGATATCAAGCTCCAGTTCTTTGTCCGAAACAGGCTGCAGCACTTTCTCCTGAGCCACCTTTTTCCTCTTCTCTACCTCTTCTTTACTCTCCTTCTCAAAGTGCAGTCGAAATCTGATGAAAATGACAAAACAATGAGAAAAAACATCTTCCCCTTCAGACAAGGATCACACAAATAATACTATGAGCACAACTACTTTCACTCTGCTAGGTATTTTAATTATTTATGGTTATACTCAAGGAATAATATTATAATAAATAGAGTGAACTGACCTGTTTGGGTCATATCTACCGTCCCTGCCGAAGGGTTGTTGATTTATTCTCCTTATATCAGTGGTCTCACTGTCTGAAGTATCTGATTGATGGTCTCCACGCTCTACACTTGCATTGCGACTACTGGGTCCTGAACCGGTGTCTCCTGTAAAACAGATGCAAAGGTTTATTTGATGGACAGACGCTGGAGTCCAGCAATAAAACAAACTTAACTGTCAATAGTTCAGTCTCACAAAGACGTGAAGCTGGATATAAAAAATAGTAAAAAGTGTGTAAAAATAAAATACAACAGAGCGTGGAGTAGGTCAGCAGTGTGGTGAGTATTCGGGTTTACTGGGTGAGTGACCACAACATTAACATGGGCTATATACATTTTCTTCAAGCATTTAGGTTTGGACATGCCTCAGTGAAAAGAGTTTAGTAAGATCACAATATCAAGCGGTTACCGTTTACAAAAGACTGAATAAACATAGATCTAGACTTACTTGGCACAAACAAACAAATATATCAAACATTTCTGATGATTAGTCCATGTTGAGTCCAACCAATAAGAACGCCATGAAGTTCAACTCCAAGTTATCGGTTCTCTTTACGCCTTTGCATCTTTTACTTACACGGTGTTATTCAAGCCAACAATCACTCACTATAAAACTAGTAATACAAAACCTGACGAGAACTATTCAAGCTGTAAAGCACATTAGCAAAGCTATCGCTAGCATGGCTAACACTGCGTGCAGTTACCTCTCTTTCTCTCCCGCTTGACTTGTAGCTGTTTCTTCTTCTGTTTGTTGCTGAATGGCTTCTTCCGAGGCATAGTTTAGTGATGTATTAGTAGATGTAGTTAAGCACTGTGTGTTACTATCTAGCCTGTCACACAGCTTTTTTACAGCTAATATTTACATGGGTGAAGTTTCTCGATTCCTACACTTTTCAGTGACGCCATATCCACTGCAGACTGCAGAGAATGGTGGACGAAACCATCAGTCTCAGTAACCCCTTACATAAAGATATTTCATATACTTAAAAAAAATGTTTTACCCAATTCATAGTATTTCAAAATACAAAGTGAGCACATGAATAAATATCAGGAACCAATAAAAGGTAATCAGTTGAAAGGCCAAAATAATTGTTCCTAGTTTATAATGGTATAGTCCACTTTTGTAAACACCTCACATGCATGGCACATTCCAGCAGACCGATCATGCTCCAACGATAATGAAGTTTATACATTCATTTCTGCCACAACAGTGTCTAAAACTAACTGGAACTAAAATAAGTAATTAATAGTGTAATAATACGAGGCAAGTGGATAGTAAATTCAGTATGGTTTATTTTATCTTGAGAAAAAGATGTGTCATCTTGTCTATTAAGAAGTTATGTAAACATGAATACTTTGTAAGTATTATACCAAGAACAATAGTTACATTATTAATACAACAGTACACTAGGATTACATCAAACGTGAAAAGTCTCCTCACTTCCCTCAACGTGAAGGCATGAGTCCATGTTGATTATCTTCTATTAAACACAGTCAGTTTTGACATTTTGGTAGCATATACCTTGGTTGATATTTTGTCCCTTGTATGTTTAGCAAAACAAAGACAGTAACACTGTCTAACCAGTTTATTGTGAAAGTAGTAAAACATACCTTCACATTTTATCACCATCATAAACAGAAAAGCTATAAACACATATAGCTAAAGTTACATGTGTTTGGAAGAGATAGAGGCAACATTAAAAAAAAATAAAACAAGATCACAGTCCCGTCCAATTAAAAACCATCACTGTGATGGACTGAACACATTATTGTAGCCTTTACATGCACTTGCTACTCAGATCAGCCAGGCAAAAGGACAACAATTTATAATGCAGAATGATGACAAACTGTGAAAATATAACTAATATAGTATACATTAATGGCATTAAGCAGTTTATTTATTTTGTATGTCCTTTGTGTCCAGGCACCGTCTTGTGTTCAAAAGTCCATGTACTGTATAGTAGTATTGCTTATATTTTTCAACCATTTCTTGAAACATTGTTCTCCCATATTTCAGTATCTTTATGAGTTCAGGTGCTCCACTTGGATTGTGGATGCTGACACAGTGAGGCACAGGTCTTTGTGGGGAGTGATGTCAGACACATTGATAGGCTTGTACTGGATGTCACTCGCAGATACCGTCTTGTACTGGTGAATGTCAAATCCACAGGGAACTGTTCCCGTTTGCTGGTAGCTGCTTTGGCCCTGTCCTTGCTGACTCACGCCGGCTCCTGCATTCACAGCTCCCCCAGGCCGTCTTGATGCACCGTCCGCGCCGTCTTCTTGGCCCTGAGATCCTGTCTGGCTCCGATTCTGCTGGGTCGACTGCGCTGCTGGAACTGTTAACTGGTCTGGGTTGTGTTTCTCCATGTGTTTCACCAAATAGGTCTCCTGAGATGAAGGGGGGATAGGTAGAGGGGAAACAGTGGACATATGACTACACGGTGTATAGCAGCTGCCCGGTGGCTGATGCCAGTGAGCCGAATCATAGTGTTTCATGTAGTAATTGTCTTCATAAATTGACATTTGTCTTACTGATGTGTAGGAGCGGTTGCAGAGGCCACACGAGAAGATCCTGGCGTGTTTGACGGTGTGAGTTGCCATGTGCACCTCCAGGCTCGCTGCGTCAACATATCCCTTGTTGCAGTTGGTACATTTAAAGGGTTTGTCTTTGTTGTGCTGACGTCGGTGTGACTGGAATAAAATAGTTATTGGGGAACAAAAAATAATAATTATGATGCTAAAACAGCTTTAAGTATCAGACACACTTAAGAGTAGCTTTGAGTATTCTTTCAGACCTGTAAATTTGAGAGCTGTGTGAAGGATTTCTCACAGCCTGGGTGGGTACATTTATACGGCCGGTCTCCAGTGTGAATCCTATAAGAAAGAATACATGCATAAAGAACTATCGCTTTCTTCATGATCTAAGCCAGAGGTCTGCAACCAATGGTTTTAGAGCCACATGCGGCTCTTCAGCATTTCTTTTGTGGCTCTTTGATGGCATCTGGTTAGTTAATAACACCCTTGTCAGATGTACACCTGAACAAGAAGTGGGCAATAAAAAATTAGTTATGAGAACCGGTTTAATCTGGGAAGATCGTTTAATCATGATTCAGTGCATTCATTTATGCTCTGAACCGTAATTTTCGCTGTAACAATGCTGGATGGGCTGGATGTACACTGAATTTGTAGTTAAAAGGGTCTTCTGAAAACACTGACAGCAGTAGTTTACTTTAGTGATCAAATCGAAATGTGATCTTATAGCCTAGGTTTGGACTCTTTACAGATGGACATTCGGCAAAAACTGGCTCTTTGGACCCAAAAGGTTGCAGACCCCTGATCTAAGCTAATCACATAATGACAAACCGACAGCGGAGAAAACCAAGCCTAGCGATAAACTTGCCTGTTGTGCTGCTGAAGGTGACTGAGCTGTCTGAAGCTCTTTTCGCAAAAGCTGCAAGAGTAGGGTTTCACTCCGGTGTGTATACGGACGTGTTGAGCCAGGTAGCTGGAATTGGCAAACGACTTGGTACAATGAGGACATTTGTGGGGCTTTGACTCTGTGTGGTTCCTGTGGAGGATTTTAAAAAAAGAAACTGAGCACAACACAGGCATCAAACTAACATGTTACACAATCAAGAAAGCTATTTTTAAACAGTAGGAACGACAGGATCACAAAGCCTGTAAAATGATTTCAGTACAGACAGTGCAGAAAGAAGCAGGTACATCATCATCATTCACTGACCAGGCAATTTAATGCATTATTAACAATGTGACATAAATGAAAACACAATGATGTAAATGAAAAGCTCATTGTGCTGTTTCTGGATGTATCTGTGCATGTATTTTGTGGAAGAAGCCATTGCAGAACATAGAAACTGACAAGCAATCGACTGAAAGAAAAAGATGATGTAAAATCAAACGAGATAAGCCACAATCACACGTTCACATTTTCATTGCAACATTATTGTGCCATGCGATGATATTTAGACCAAAATTATTCAACCACATACAATGCATTAAAACTGCCTACTGCTATTAGAAGGTGATGGTCAGCATGCGAGCCAACATATATATGGTGATACAATGTGCAAGTACACACCACTCCAATCTCTACCCAAGAAGAAGAAAACAGGGGTGTGTGCTTGGGGGGGGGGGGCTTGGAAGGGCAAATGAAGACAGGGAAGACGGGATGGGGTCGTTATTAGGGCGTCTGCAGTACCGTGTGTGCTGCTGTAAATGACTGAGCTGCCTGAATGATTTCTGGCAGTAGGAGCAGGTGTAAGGCTTGGCCCCGCTGTGGATGCGGATGTGCTGAGCCAGGTAGCTGGAGTTGGCGAATGACTTGGCGCAGTGAGGACACTTGTGAGGTTTGGCCTCTGTGTGCGACTTGGAGTGGATCTGCATGTCAGACTTACTGAAGAAGGTCGCCGCACACATCCGGCACCTACAGGCGGAGAGACACAGAGATGGGAGGACGGAATGGAAAGAACAAGAGGAAAGAAAAGGGGGCATACAAGAAGGGGAAATGTAGAAAAAGACCAAAACACAGTAAAGGCAATGACCAAAAAGAAAAAAAGACACAATAAAATAAATGCACAAATAAACAGGACGACAGATGCAGATGTGAAACCAGTGCAAAGTCAAGAGGTTTAAAAAGTAAAAGAACAGACTCTACCGGGCACATTACATACACATACGAAAGAGGACAGGCAGTGTCGTCTGTGCAGAGTCTTTGAAGCAGACACTTCACTGTTGTATTTGTTTGTCAAATACAGGAAGAGAGTGAAACTTCTATTAACCACAGGCTCCAACATGCAGCACTACTGGACATGTCTGTGCACAAGTGTGTGAATATCCAGCAACAACAGCTAAGACCTTTTTACGTTGATATGAACACAAAACGGCTAAAGCAAGAGGAAGATGCATACTCAAGTTTGGTTCATTTTTGTGTATAATTTTACCTGTATGTTTTTGTGATATCCTTTGGTCCATGGTCCTCGTCATTAGATAAGTCATACGGGTCTCCCACTTGATGCTCCAATGGCGTCACCTATGATACGGAAGTATTAGTTTCATATTCTCTAGATTTGTGTCAGATGTATTTACTTTACCACTTACCTGACCATCTGGTGTGAGATGAGCCAGGATAATCGTTTCACCTCCGGGTCCCATCCGAGTCACAGTGGTTTTCTTTTTTCTCCCTCGTTTAGAAGGCGTTGGCATCACAACCACATGGGACATGCCATCGTGGTCTTTTTTATCTTAAAAAGCATAAACATTGAGCAGAGGTTAAACGTACATTTTCGATGTTAAGTTTTGTGGAGAGGATATTATACGCCCTAAAACTTGCAGCCTTTGTGATCTGTTAATTGCGACCATTAAAATTGCAGTCGATTTGATTGTGATTAATAGTGCAGACCTAGTTCTAACATCAGTTTTTTTTATCGGAAATTAATGTGTGCCATTTATCTTGTTTATTTAATTATTTGAAAGGGGACAGAGTACATTAATCAACATTGAACAATGTAAATGCACCCTTAGAGTTAGCTTAACAGTGCTAGTTTTCATCGATAGTCCCTTAGCCAGATGTAAAAAAGGCAGCCTAAAAAATTATCCCAGGTATAAAATCACAAAATACAAAACATTTACAGTTAATGTAATAAAGTTGTGTGGCGTAAATGTAATTGTTAAACAGCTGTCTGTACTGTGTAGTTACTGTGTAGTTACCGATATCAGAAGAGTGGAGAGGTGACACGATCATTGTTGGATGACCAGACACAAAAGATTGAGACGAGTTTGGAGATACTAATGTCCCCTGTGGCGTTGTGATGACCAGACCAGCTGGAATCAAAACACACAGAGATTTAGCAGATATAAACACAGCAGGCTTGTGGTGTGCCATGTTAAAAGGAGTAGTCTTTAGGTTTCATTAGTTAGAAAAGTTCAAGTTTGCTTTATCTGACCCTGTTCTATGATGTAAAGTATCTGTTGTAATGATTATTTTTGCTTTAGCCCCTCCCCTGGCCTCTACAGCAACATCAAAGCGGACTTTGTGGGTTTCCACTCTGACCAATAGAAGTTGAGCTTTACTTTAGTCCCTCCTCTGGCCTCTACAGACTACAGATGACCTACTTCGCAACAGGATCTGATAGTCATTTTTAAGCATTTTTCTGGAGACTTACAGACTACACCGTTAAGTAAAAAGTAATACCTGCAGTCATGATGCCTGTGGAGGGGACCGGGAGCACGGTGATATTCTGGGTGCAATGTGGAGGTTGAAGTTGAGCTCCAGTTCCTGCGTGGCCTTGTAAGTCTATCTTTGCCCCCGGAGCAGGTATAGTGACCACAGCGGTTTGGTAATGGGACGTAGACGACGTGGTGAAAGGAGCACTCTTTTCCTGATGCTCTTTTACTTTGTTTATGAACATGGCGTTTTCAATCTGCATGTTCACATAAGACATGGTGTTGGTCAGTTGACGTCTTAACCTTATTTCAACAAAAATGTTTGTAAGAAAGTTCTAAATTCCCCAATGGAGGCGAGACCATAATACATTTTGAATCGAGACATAAGCATTAGCCACAAAATATTTCAAATTAAGATGCATTTGACAAATGACAGCCACTCTCTACATGTAGGTGATGTCTGAGGCTTGTTAGGACACATTAGTGAATGTACCTCACATTGTATGTTTATTGAACGTACACATTAGTGACAGTTAGACTTTTGGCTGGTGGTGAAATTGTGGATTTTTAGGTTTTAATGTCCTTACAGAAACGTTGAAGACCACAATTGTATGCTCATAATTATTCTATCCCTCATCACAAACACTACATTTTTGTAAAGTTTTGCTACAGTCGCCTCCATTCGGGGAATTTGAACATTCCATATGACTAGGCCTGTCACAATAACACATTCTGAAGGACGATATATTGCCTAAGAATACATCTCAATATTCAATAATATTGAGTAGACCATTTCATATACACATACATTGATCCGAGAGCATAATGACCCCAGTTTATTCTTATTATCAGTGGCCTTATAATGCTGTCTTATATTTGTATTTATTTATTTTATAACAGAGGAGCAATAAATAAATACAACCACAATCAAAACATATAAAGTCATTGATCTACAGTACAATATTAATACATTATTTAAATTAATATCAAATTGGGCAAAATAAGTCGATATATAAAAATATATTTGTTAATTTTTATATAATGAACGATAAGTCAATATAGTAATTATTGACAGGCCGACATATGACAAACATTTTAAAGGGTCTAAATAACTATGTAATAACACTTATGAAAACTGAATGTACCTCTGCTCTTACCTGTCCTGGCACAGTGGTGACAGGAGACCAAAAATATGAATTAAAATGGGAATCTTCCATGATTTCTGCAAATCAAACATGGCCAATTATTAGTTTTGAAATGTACTAATGTTACAGATCACAGTACAAACAACGACAATATGAAATGTCCACATAAGACATCTAATTTTTTATAGCTTCAAAACATGAACTGTACATGACGCTAAATGGTTCGGCTCTGCGTGTTTAAATGGGTCCTGTACATTTTGTGATTACTAGTATATCCCAAAGTGGGGAGCAGTTGTCTCAGTGAAGCGCAAAACCTTTAGTATAAATAGCATTTCTTTATAAATTAGATAAAACATCACAGACTGAATTCATGCAACGTTTAAAATTAGACAAGGCCGCCTCCATTTCGTCTCGTCAAGTCATTAATTCAGCCCGCTCGGTAAACGTGCATTTCTGATAGACAGGGCTAGGGTTGTTCCTGCTGCTAAGTGGTAATAGCGACCAAAACAAAGCTACGAGAAAAAAACAGTAGGGATTAAAAAAAATGACGCAAAGAGGAGAAAAAAAGTCCAGTAGACCGTGCACACAGACTTCCGGCTATGGAGCCGAGCAGAGAGGCGGCAGCGAAGTCATGCAGATCTCCCAAAAACACAGCCGACTGCATGGACAACAGTGGCGTCTACCGGGGCAGACGGCTCCGTACCCTTCCGCGGAACTCCCGTGGTCAGTGAGATCATAACCCCCCCGTGCAGATCTGCAAACAGTACTGGGAAGTTTTTTTTTACTCTTACCCTTTTTTTTTTAGTTTTTTTTTCCTCCAGTGAAGCCGCTGCCTCGTCTGAGCTCCACTTCCCCCGGATACAGCCGTCAGACAAAAGGAGCGCGTGTGCACATGTCACTTCCGGCCACTTAACCGGTCAATTTTAAAATAGTTTGACAAAAACTCAACTTACTTTTTGTTTAATGCCTAACGACCCAGCACACCTGATATGCTGCCAGATAGGTCAGTGTTACATTGGTTTAAGGCGCTACAGGTGAATATAGAAGACAAATATAATCTTTCCTGCAGATGGTTTCAGGTTTCAGTTTATTTGTCATATGCACATTCAACACAGGGTCAGAAAATGCAATGAAAGATAAGATAAGATACTCATGAAGTACTAGTAGCATGCAGTAATAGTACACGGTAAAAAAGTGTGCAAAAAAGAGATAAGTGATAATATAATAAACAAGTACAATAATAAAAAGAGAAAATACAAAGGTGCAGTTGGATTTAAATAAGGTGTAAGTATTTCACAGGTGGTAAAATACTTAAGATGAATTTTGTATTGCATGATATAGCATTGCACATACATGATATATTCAAATGGTGCGGCAGCAGTAAACATATTACGATTTCCATTTGTCCTGGAAACGGTGGCCCTCGCTATTAACTTTCCATTTCTTACTTAGAAATGGGCAAAAACAGATCACGTGCAAAATGGCCCACACACTGGTGGTGGTAAAGTATTTCTGTAGCCACAGCTGCCCAGGGCACACTGATCACCAATCACACTTTCATTCAGACATGGGCAATGTTGGTGAAGTGTCTTGCCCAGAGACACAACAGCAGAATGTTTGAGCAGGATTCAAACATACTGCCGTATTCTCTCCAGTTATAGAAGGCCGCTGCCAAGTGGACAGTAGCCAGTTTTGTGTGTGTAGTGATCCCCACCTAAGGCCCACAGTTGCTGAGATTAGCTTTAGTCACCCAGAAGACACTGTCTCTACTTCCTTCTGAATTGGGTTTGAGCCTCCGGAAAACAACAAAAAACCCACCATACTTTTTACGTTCTTTTGTAAATCCTTTCTCGGAGCTTCATTTCCTCTTCAAAAACAAACAGTGTACATTTGTATTCTAGCTCTGCGGGCCTGTGTGTGTGTCTCTTTGATCCGATGTCTTACCCCACTTTACCTGCAGCATGCGCAATGACCAGGCTGTCTTTCTTCTTTCCGCCATTTTCTTCTTTTTTCTCTGAAACTTGGACAAAACTCTGCCTTTCAGCCCACTTCAAAGCCTCTTTCCACCTTTCACGGAGAATTACACTCGGCTTGAACCTCACAGTAGCCACGGCAACACACAAAAGGTTGAATCAAAGTGACATCTCCGACAACGAGGACATAGTGGGAGAAAAGTCCAGAGAGGATATGCTTTACAAAGAGAAGGGTCCGCCTGTTTTAATTTCCCTTCATGAATTATGCATATTAATTAGATAGCTCTGAAAACGCGGTGGTATTTTTTAAATGGGTTTTTAGATGAAGCCATTCATTTTTAATAATTAACCCATATGACAAGGTCGGCGCTTTATTTTGCTTTGTTTTATTATCTACTATGTGCAGTGAATAGATACAGTCGTTTCAAGGACATGCTGAATATCTGCTATGATTTAATTAGGAGCTCGACTTTATTTCAAGCACAAAGTGATGATGGATATGTGTTGAATATACCTCGATTATTATTTCTAATAGTTCTAATAAATCATGCATTCATTTTCCGCTTATTCCCGTTTGCGGTTGAGGGTGACTGAAATCTATCCCAGCAACTATGGGCCTTAAGCAGGGTGCACCTTGCACCATGCCAGCGAGTCGTCGACATACACACACAAAGTCAACCACACACTTGCAGACATTCACTATAGAAATTTTCAAAGTTACATTAGCTACATTCCAGAATGGAAGCAACTGGAGGCAATGAAATTGAGAAATGAGCATTAGCTACAAAATATTGCATATGAAGATGGTTTTGACAAATTCCATCCACTCTGCTACATGTAGGTAATGTCAGAGCCTGGTTAGGAAACATTAGTGAAAGTCCCTCACATTATATGTTTATATAATGTACACATTATGGTTGGACTAGATATTTGATTTTTAAGTTTTACTGGACAAGTCCTTACAGAAATGTTGAAGACCACAATAGTTTTTATTGTATGCTCAGAATGAGTCTATCTCTCATTAGAAACACTACTAGTTTGCAAAATTAACTCACTCGCCTCCATTCCAGTCCAGTCACTTCCATTCCGGAACTTTGAACATTCCATATGACAAACATTTTTAAGGGACTATAGGCAACTTTCACAACACTAGAATGTCTTTGGGTGGAGAGATGCTGGGGTACCTGGCAAGAACCCATGGTAACACTCTCATGGACACTTGATTAAATGCCTATACATTGAAACCATGAGTATGTGCTAAGTGCAAACAACTCAGCCACTGTGCCCCCGTAGTTTTAATAAATCAAAATGAATAGTACTTTTTTCAAATGTATTTTACCAACGTTACCTAAAATCTGGCAATGCACCAGAGCTATGTAAACCAGTTTTTCCTCCTCTTTGAGGCTTGCCTGCAGTGTCCAGCAGCTTCAGGCAACACCTAAGGCAAAGTCATGTAAAAGAGATAAAAAATATTAGAAATGATGGTGGGTCCTCCGTGAACTCATTTGCTGTAATATTGCCTTACATGTTATGTAATTAAATGTATTCTAAATATGTATAATGAATATAGATCAGTCAGTGCACAATGGTAGCAAATGTCTGTGGAACATCCAAGGACACGCATGTCACAACAGTGTCAATATGTTTTTTTTTCTTCTTTTTATGATATAGTCCATCCATCTTCTTCCGCTTAGCCGGGGCTGGGTCGAGGAGGCAGCAGTTTAAGCAGAGATGCCCAGACTTCCCTCTCCCCAGACACTTCCGCCAGCTCTTCTGGGGGGACTACAAGACGTTTCCAGGCCAGCTGAGACATATAATTCCTCCAGCGTGCCCTAGGTCTTCCCCGGGGTCTCCTCCCAGTGGGACATGCCCGGAACACCTCCCAAGAGATATAGTTCACATTCTATTTGTAGTGATACTAGACTGTCCTTTGGAGTCTATAGACTTTGTAGAGACACAAGGCCAGGGGTGGGCAAACTTTTTTAGCTCGCGAGCTACTTTTGAAATGACCGATGTCTGGGGATCTACACCACGTGGAGGGTGGTAGATCCTTATTAAAATAAAACATTTGACACAATAAAACTGGGAAGAAGGAAAAGGACCTATTTTATTATTATTGTAAACTAAAACTGTCAGTGACTACATTCAGCATCTAAAACAGATGATTATTATGTTTAATGAAAAGCTAAATAAAGAGCGTTTTCTCTTCAATATTTATAATATATTCTAACAATATTATACTAAAATTGAGTGACAGGAGCTCAAGGGGAGGGGTTTGAGAGGCTCCGATAGAGTCCACTTTTCTTTGGTTCATGGCCAACAACAACCTAACAACAAAATTTGTGAACTACTGTCTGACCTGTCTCCTCCTTGATGTTAGTGGGGGTATGTGTGTGTTTGTGTCATATGGGGGTATGTGTGGGTTTGTGTGTGTGTGTGTGTGTGTGTGAGCCGCTGATCCGCTGCAGCCGCTCCAAAGAGTGTGCCATACTCAGCCTCTCACTGAAGGAAAGTGGTGAAAACTTAAGGTCACGCAGTTGAAGACGCTGTTTTCTGTTGAATGAGTCCACATGTATTTTACTCACGCTTGCACAATGTGTGTGATAAGTACTGTTAGACGGGCTGTTCTGTGTGCCAATCATAATGATAGACTTTATTTTGAAAGGCAGGACTTCGCGATCTACCAGCATTGGCTTGGCGATCGACCGGTCGATTGCGATCGACGTTTTAAGCGCCCCTGCACTAGGCTATAGTGATCCAACCCAAACCATCTAACATAAAGTGAACCACTGAAAATGACATCAGTTTGGATTGGAATACCTGACCACAGGTTACCCCCTTATCATGGATCTGAGTGCCATGCATGGGTTCATTTCTGGATCAGTCTTGCATTTGCTTCACAAACTGAAATGTCAGTCTGAGCCTGTGGGTCAACTCCATCTCCACAAGACAGAATAACATGAGCAGAACCAGTGACATCAACTAGAGTCTAAAATAATAACAATAACAAAAAATATATTTGGCCTATGCATGGGTGTGGTTGTGTGACTGGTGGGTAATGGGGGTTAGAGAAGCCATAGGTGATACATGAAAGTGTTAGTATTGTAAGTATGGACTAGTGTAAAGCCCAATCTGGAACAGGAGCTGAGAATTAGCATTAGCTATAAACTCTATATGCAGAACATCAGTTCCAAGCTTTGTATTGCATGGTCCCTGTCAAATAAAGAAATGAAATGAAATGAAATTGCTTCTGTATTTGTCAGACTGCCCCGGGGCAGTCGTGGCTACAGGTAACTCTGGAATAAATGATTAATGGACTTTACTATGAAACAATTTGCGTGTCATGAAAGGTAAGACATTCAAACTGTTACATTATTGCACGTTTAAATTGTTTGCTTTAAAGATTATTCATAACTCAAACATCAAATGTATACAGTACATTATTCAGGGCAAACATTCCCCAGTGAGAACAATATTGTGTAAATGTATAAGGCTTATTCAGAGAACCCTTTTCTCCTTATCTCCAATGGCACCTGATTTGTACATTCACTATAGTAAGTTGGTAATATCAAATCCCAGTATTTCAGTTTCATCGGTTCACCAGTTCCCAAACTATTGCCTACATCTTGTCTGTATCTCCCTTCTCTCTCTCACACAGGTGTGCTAATCAAAGCCATCACTCTGCTCCGGTGCGGCTCCAGTGAGTGTGACAGAGCGCTGTGTAAATGTCGTCAGGCCTGAACGATCCCGAAGGCCGTCCACTCAGCTAAAGATCCATGACCAATTAAAAATTCAGCAGGGCGCTCATTGGGCCGGACGTTCAAGCCGTCGTGGGCCTCTTCATCAATTACATGGCGGCCATGTTCTTCCTGGTCAGTGCTCCAACACCGATCTGTACGCAGTAATACACTCCACATCGATCAGCCCTGGGACGGCCAATGCGGGGTAATAGAGCAGCACAGGGCCAACTGGAGGCTCAGAGGCACACAGATAAAATACAAAAGAACTGGCAATAAAACTACAGCAGGATCAAACCAAAACCACTTGGGATGAAAAAAGAACAACTGATTGGACTGGAGGGGAGGAATGAGCCAAATCCAAAGGTAAAATATAATAACAGGCTAGCTATCAATTTAGAAAAATGTAAAATTACCAGCCTCATTTTACAAATATTACATAATAATACGGGCAAAATTGAACACAGTCATTTAGCTACACCTCAACTACACATCTGGTAAGTGCAAATAATTGTCCTTAAAGGTCAATCAGGGGAAAATCTGACTTATTTTGGCAGAACTGCTGTTTGCTACTAGCTACCTTTTAAATGCTGCATTTTGTTTGGAGGGCAGAAAAAACATTTGTAGGTGAATCGAGAGCCTGTTCAACTATTACTAGTACTACCGTTTACTGGTGAAAGGAGGGGGGGTGCATTCAACAAGACGTGCCATACTGAGCAACTTGGAGCATCTCCTACAATCAATGAAGCACATAAAATAATTTCAACAGACAAAACAAATGCAGGGGTTAATAGAGCTGAACAGAATTAAAACATACAGTAGGTAGTAAACAGTCTGTAAAGATTCTGCACTTTATTTTGAGAACTGATTCAACCTCTAACCCAACCACTGATTATTCACTTAAGAAATACTATAGAGGCCAGCGTTCAGTCATTAATTCTTCATTATTTACATTTTTTGTATGCTCACAGCTTCACGGCAACTTAACAACCAACTCAACTCTTCCATTGTCTGTGTGTTCTAGCTAACTATCTGAGGTCACTGAAGTCTAGTGAGGACAGACCAATATAACATACGTAAGAATGAGCACAGTACTTCACCTGAATAGCACTGATTGTACAAACATTTTTTTTCTCTTATCCAGGACTCCTCAGTACATCACCAACAACAAAGCAATAAAAGGGCCATAAACAGATGTAGATTGAAGAGAAGAGTTTGTCTCCGGAGCATACGTCCTTGCAGTGCATATGAGTGATACGCATAGTGATCCATCTATCCACACTGGTTCAGAAGCCAGGTTTGGCATAGTTTACAATCCTGACCGAAGTCCTGTTTTTTTTTACCTGATTTAGTCCATGTTTAATGATAGTAATGCATCAGATTTGAATCGTCAGACACTGGCTTTTGGTAAGATGCCTCTGTAGCTGCAGCAGCCCCGGGGTTTTAACTGGACTAAATCTGGTCTAAATCTAAACTGTGGAAAATAAACATGTATAGCTAAAAAGTTGAGGACGTCCCGACAGATGTGTCAACTCCTCAGTTAGTTTAGAAGCATGTTTTGGCATCGTTTAAACCAGGGGTGTCCAAACTTTTTTCACTGAGGGCCACGTCAGAAATTTATACCGAGGAGGGCCACTTGCTGAGGCGACCAAAAGTCCCCTTCAGTTGTATCTGTTTTCTCACCACTTTGTTCAGGTTCAGGTTTATTCACGTATTCCCCTCTACAATAATAACCACACAGAAAAGTGGACTTCGGTTATGTAGAGTCAAATGCAGTAAAAAGACAATTTGAGCCAAATGAGAGGTAAGTCTGAGGGCCACAAAAAATTTGCTCTGCGAGCCGCATTTGGCCCCTGGGCCATAGTTTGGACACCCCTGGTTTAGACCTAATTTAAACCAGAATTGGTCAGATTTGTATAGTTCTTTCATTCACACACACTGTTGTAAGCTACCTCTGTACCAACCACCACCACCAATCAAATAACAATTCATAGACAAGACGGGTAAAGGGTCTTGCCTAAAGACACAATGGTAGCTAGAAACCCAGATGAGAATTGACCTGCCACACTAGTTCAGAGGTGGCTTAATCTCTGAACTGGTCTAAACTAGGTCTAAACTGTGAAAACAAACAAAGCAATAACTGTGACATAAACAGATGTAGATTGAATAGTGAAAATTGCCTTCAGAGCGGACGTTCTGAAAGATTAGATCGACTGTCAGTGAGTGCTGTGTGTATCTCCGTGGGTGAGTGATGCACATATTAGACCCGTGTCAAAACCGTGTTCCGTCTAAAGGCCTCCGCCGGTTCAGAAGCCTCGGCCGGTAAAACTCTCCCCAGAGATCCATCTAAGTGCTTCTTCATCCCCCACCACTGCTCGGCTATTTTCTGCTGCATCTGCTGCTCTGCAAACACCAGCTACTCCCACAATCTATTATTTACACTTTTATCACATCAACAGCATGCTCTCAAAACGGAATGGCACAGAAAGAAGAAGTCATTTATGCTGCGTTTCCACATCAATAATAAATTACGGGCATCTTCTGAAATATACACCTTGGCTAGGAAAAAAATCCGATCGCATCACCAACATTTTAAGGGTAAACTGTTACTTTTAGTCCCATCATGAATAAGTGATGAGCGTAAGTGTGTGATCGGCGGGTTGGCCAGAGCCATGGGCCAGATTTACCCTTTTCATATTAGGAATGTCAATAAATGGCTTCTCAAAGGCAGAAAGAGCGCGGGTCATGTTTAGAAAAGTGCATTTGGTTATTCCCCAAGCACAGGGTCATCTTTGAGGACCTCAAAGTTACTGTCCGACAAAGTTGTGCACATAAAAGTTTAAAACTACAAACTGTGAGGGCAATTGAACTTTTGTACAGAAGTGATTTGGGGGTTTTCAGACTTGCTGAGCAGATTTTTTTATTTTATTTTATATATATTGCCAGTTATAGTATGTTTTAGTATGGACAAAGAAAGACGTATGTTGAGTTACTTTTCCTTAGGAACACTGCAGTGCTCTGATTTCGATTTCTGATTCGGATTAAATGACTTATTTAGTGGTTAATGGCAGGCGATAGGAATAGGATGGGAATAGATAAGAATCTCACGTCTCAAACAAGAACCACAGATCACCCTTGTAGCTGTAATGCATTTGAAGAATCTTGCAAACAGACAAATTACTGCACAATGGTAAGAAATTAGTTTAGCCTCAACTCAAAATCAAACTGCCGGTTCAATTACAAATTTTACACAAAGTTAAATATCTTAAAGTGTGAAAATGCTTGATTTGGGTAATTCTACAATGACTATTATTCAAGTAATTAATGAATACACCTAAAGCTGTGAACACAATAACTCACTGAACATAAACAAAATCTCATGAATTTTGGCACAGTGATCCGGGCTAGTGTGTAATTAATGTACATATGCAAATTACAGAGGTCAAATAAACCCAAATGACCCCTATGGGACTCTAGACACACTTACTTTGTCAGAGAGCAATGAAACTTGGTACAATGATTCTCCACATTGTCCCCAACATAAAATATTAGTATTTTTAGAGAAATTTACAAAATTTGCCAAAAACATTTTTCAGAAACATCCAGACAAATCAAAAAAGATATGTAGACTAGGCCTCGTAATTGCTCACTAACAATATAAAAACCCTTAGAAATCACACAATGTCTGATTAAGGTGGATCAGATGTATGGGGGCGTTTTGATGTCGTACAACATCGTGGGCCTAGTTTCATTTTTGTAATTTGTATTCACTACACGAAGTCTGCACACATAAGGTTGATTTCTTTTGTAAATTCTACTCCACAGAAGGTCAGAATTAGGAAGGGCATCCAACATAAAAAACATAAAAAACAAAACAATCGCAACCCAGTATTGGAGCCTGCTGTGTTGGAAGGTAACACCGCATCTGTCTATTCTAATTTAGACATAAACCTAAAGGGTCAAGCGGGGAGAGAAATGTAATGTTTTTCTGTTCCTAGAGCAAATTAAAGTGGACGGTTACATTGTCTTATCTGAGGAAGAAGAGCTTGCTGTCACACTGAGACGTTCAAGATGGCAGATTGCATAACTCAAACTTTCAAATGTGTTACATAAAGAATGAGACCAGCCTGCCTTCCTGTCCTTTCTGAAATTACCATCATTCTTGGTTCACAATGATCGTCTTGATCGCACCAAGTTTCACACCGCTAAAACGGAAACCATTTTGCAGGAAAAGCCTAGTGGTTTCGTCGGTCTCATGCAAAGGTCAAAATGAATAGCTACTGTATAAAGTGTGAGAGCGGCTGATTGCAAAGCTTTTCAGACGTCTCGGGTTTTTATTGGATGATTTTTGTTCAAATTCATCCTTTTTTTTTTTTTTTTGGCCAAAACAGAACGATTTGCTTCCCTTTTATCGCCACAAGTAACTGAGCACAGCTGGTAGAACTCATCCAATTGGACCTCACCATTTATCCAATTAAATGCAATTACACGGTTGATTAAGAGTCCGGAGGCAGAGTGAAAAGCCCACAGCTTAATTAGGAATGTTTCATTTTGTGGGTGAGCTGTTGGTAGACCGAGAAACGGTTTTCAATGGCTGGAAGTCTGTGAACATGTGAGCAACAATAGCTCTTTAATGACCTCAAATAATCCTTTTAGCGACACACCCGAGGTCGCAGCACGCTATCCCGGAAACTTTGTACCTTTTTAAGAGGAACTATCAAAGTGCTTATCTTCCATCTCACTGTGCCGCAAAAGAGGCTTTGGAAGTTGAATCCCAAAGGACAAGCATTCTTTTGTTATGATTCTTTATTCATTTTGCCTCAAACCGCAGCTCAGGGAATTAAAAGGAATTCAAAGAAACTATTGGATTTGAAGGTAATATTTGCTCTAAAGGCAAATCAAAGTGAGGCAGAATGGTGAAATGAGGAGAAGAGAACAGGGACACAGAGACACTGATGTGGATGGTGAAAGCAAAATAAAGAAAGATATTGTCATAAAAAATACCTGTGCTGTGTAAGAATTGTAGAAGCAATGGACCTCATGCATGAATGTGCTCTCATGAACGTCCTTAGATTTCTTCTTAGGAGAACTTTAAAGGTGTAGTCAGTACATTTCCTAAAGTAAAAAAAAACAAACATGTAAGAAACCTTAATAAATGCCTTAACTGACCCTGTTCAATGATGTAAAGGTCATTTGTCAAAATTATTTTACTTTAGTCCATCCCCTGGCCTCTAGAGCAACATCAGATCAGTGTGTGTGGGTTACCACTTTGATCAATAGTAGTCAAGTTTTACTTTAGTCCCTCCCCTGACCTCTACAGCAACATCAGATCAGTGTGTGTGGGTTACCAATTTGACCAATAGTAGTCGAGTTTTACTTTAGTCCCTCCTCTGGCCTCTACAGCAACATCAGACCAGTTTGTGTGGGCTACCACTTTGACCAGTGGTAGTCAAATTTTACTTTAGTCCCTCCTCTGGCCTCTACAGCAACATCAGGTCAGTTTGTGTGGGTTACCAGTTTGACCAGTAGTAGTCGAGTTTTACTTTAGTCCCTCCTCTAACTTATGTGCACCTTGCTCCTCATCAACATGACATTTACATAGAATTGACTGAATTTTACTATGAAATGAGACTTTGATCGCCCTCCCAATGTCCACATATGGATATGAGACTGGGGTTTGCGAGGTCTGCTGCAGACGCGGCTCAAACAGAAGACAGTTTGAACCAGGAAATGAGTCTGTGCTCATTCTTCTTCTGCAGGAAGTGCTTGATGCTCGAGTAAAAATGTCAAAAATCACTAAAACTCTGTCAGTGAAAGCACAACTCATTCACCAAATCACTGAAATGAATCAGTGCGTACTGACATGAGTGCGTGTTGGATGTGGGGGGTGAGGTGGATAGTGTGAGGGGGCCAGGTGAAGGCGGAGGGGGGTCGTGTTGAGTGATGATGTGTGCTACAGTCCAGAGGGCAAGTAGCCTAACTATACAGGCATATACAGACTATACAGGCATATACAGACTATACAGGCATATATACAGACTATACAGGCATATACAGACTGTTCAAAGCGGTCTACACTCATTGAAGATTTCTTTTAAATATATTTTTGCAGTCATCATGAAATCATAATTCTGTAATGCAATACAAGCCTGATCAAATTTTAAATTTGCATAATTTCTATGCGTAAGAGAGCTTTTACCTGTGCATAGGAAACAAGAAAATATTGGTCAAAAAGCTTCCTATAAACACCTTGAAAACAAATTTGTGCGTAAGAACATTCATGTATGAGGCCCAATCTTCTAATTGAGAAAACTTATGGTCAGGACAATCCACCACTGGTTCTGTCTGCAAGGGGGAGCAGATATCTATCTTTTTGCATTTAGACATCACAGTGAAGCTCAGACCTTATCGCTGCACAAGGGTGTATGATAGAGCTATATAATAACTTTTGTTTTATTTACCCTGACTTCACTGCTATATAGGTATGTATTGCTTGGCTGGAAAAATAGTCAAGGTCTGGCAAAAACAAGAAATGCATTGTGGAGCTACACAACAAACCAGTTCCAGCCAGCGATGCAATGGGACAACTATTTTGCAACATTTTCTCTTAGCTAAGATACACTCAAGCATGCTCTTCCATATTAAATAGAAGTGGGGCCTCTGTGGTCATACGATTAGTATCTTGATCAGCCAGATACAACATATGAGAGAAAGTATGAGGACAGTTGGCCTTGTATTCTCAAATTTGCTGAAGCATTAAGACTGAAATGGCATTACAATGAATAGATCCAAATTGTAATATTTATGGTGGTTATTAATATGAACAAATTAACAGTTTTGTCGTAGCTTTAGGGGTTTTGAGCTCACAGCATGGCCACTGTATATTGGGATGTCTCTGAAGTGCATTAATAACCACATTTCCGAGATCAGAGACAAAGAATGTGCTTTAATTTTTAATAAAGTCCATGTCATCTTTAATTGATCAGAGTTCCCTATAACTTCTAAATCTGACTGCGCCTGGTACTTTTCTGACCCGCAAAAAAACGCCAATATTTTTTCTCACAAGCTAATCCTTCTTGTGCATCAGTTGTCAGCAGTCATCCTCCTTGTAAATTCTCAGCCCATCCGGAAGATTTCCAACGGCGCATTAAAGATTAAACTCTGTAATCATAAATGCATTTCTTCTCCCAAATTGAGGTCAGCTTACAAACAGAAGATTTATCCACGTCAAATGGATGCTCATAGTTCACGGCCCGATGTAAACCCTCGTTCAAAATAACTGATTAACGTCTGCCAGCGGGGTTTGGCAATCTATCAGCGGCTCTCATCAAAAATGTGATCTACCCCAATTTTACGGGGGACATAACACACCATAACCAGAATTAGATGTCGGGGGCAGAAGGGTATTTCACGGCAGACACATTCATCACCAAGACATTATTGGAGGTAATAGCACTTAGACTTGTTTGAATATTGGGTCCCAGCCATGTATTGTGGTGGTTTTCTAAAGACCTGAAATTACATTCGTTGCGATCTTAGCCATTTCCGTCGATATATATGATTTCAGGGCAGACCAGGATATATGGGTTACATTTTGAAGGTAAAAAACACATTTTTATCAGTAAAATGAGGGTAGTAGAGAACAAGTTTGAGATTTATAGGAGGAAGATGGAATGTCAGAAAGATATGCATAGTAAGTTAAATAATAATAGTAAAGATTGCAAATATGGAAGAGCTGAAAGAAACTCAAATAAAATAAAAATTAAAAAAAAAAAGTTGGGATAGTTGAAAAAGTTATGTAAACGTATACAAGGGGGAACAAAGTCTGAATCCTGAATTTTGGCTTTATGTACAGTCTATCTCGGTTTTACACAAAATGTACACATGCCCTTTAGATTCTCACTCAAAGGTATAATGAAATCATAATCCAACATAAAGAACCTGACATGGAGGGGTTTAGGACCGCAGTTAACAACAATGTAGCTAAAAGATACATTTGTGGACTTCTTTATGGCAATGGAGGTTTAAAGGGCCACTATGCAACTTTTTACTTTACCAACTCTTCAGTCAGCGTGATCCTAAATGAGTTGTTGTGGGGTGAATGAAGCTTCCTTGCTAGGGTGAATGTCCCTTGAAGTCACGGGGTTAAGTCACAGGTCTAACCAAAAACCCAAATTGCTTTTGAACAGGATTTTACAGAGAGAACTCCATAGAGATAAACCAATGAAAACTGACGCAGACCTGGTGTTTTTGTGGTTGACGCAGCTTCTATATATAAAGTCTATATTATTTGTGTTTTTTTTTTTTGTGGACAGTGGTATTCTCTGAAACTGTAGGGGGAGCTCTGTGAAGGAGAACTAGTCCCCCTTTAACAGTACAAACAAGAGTTCTCCTTTTGAGACTACCACCACCAAATCCAGGCCCAGTATTCACACCTAACCTTCACGTACTGGACATTTTGGGGGATTTTTTACTACTTTTTTGTCCATACCTTTCACATTATATCAAGAAATGTCAAGTGACATATATGAATACATTTGACATAAATTCCTAACGTCCCTACACAAAAATAACAACCTGAAGAAATACAGTGTTCACCTTAAGCCACTGTAGAGCCTTTCACACAGAGCCCTGGTGTGAATCAATGGCAGCACCACACTGCGCTGCTCCACAACAAAACAAACAACAATTTGCACCGGTTTCCCAACTCCTCACCTCCGTCTGCAGTGTTTTTTTTAACCCGACTTTAATTGGACGGATGAAGTGAATATCCGTACAATCGATGGATATTGATTAATCCCAGTAAAGCTTTTTATTTCTGGATGCGCTCCGAGTGGCTGCTTATAAAAGGAAGGACGTGGTAAAATGGGATATTGACCTCAGAAGAGCTGCAGTACGCTGTGCCTTTTCCTTGACCTCTACCAGGATTCAGGGTAATAAGTTCAGTGTAAAAGCACAATGAAGCACCGTTTTTGTATGGACTCATTGGAGAATAGGATATAATAAGGGCAGTCAGTGTGGTCTCATGGAATAAGCTTTTGTGTCAAAGTAAGGAACCCAGAGACAAAAGATGTGCATATCGACACCTGTCACAGCACTTTTTTAAATTAATTGCATAGCTGTGGAGACAATAAACCGATATAAATGTGCCAGGATAACAAAGGGAGTTTTAATGGCCAAAACTCAATTCATATGGATGATTAGGAGAAGATCAGGGTTATTCTAGGAGAGAGACTGCACCATTTATACTTTGGAGGAAATGATGACCATGATGTATGTGTGTAATATGAAGTAATGTCTTTTCTATAGCCACCCTGAGGACAGCAGGAGAACTTGTTCCAGAAAGGAGAGAGCTGTTCAAACAAATACTTACTGGCCATGTCATTTAAGCACTTTGAATGACTGGATTTGTTTCTGTACAGTTTTTACCTTAAAAGCATACCCAACGTTGTGTTTTGTTTCATTTGGGCAGTAATTAATTATGTTGATCTATAGTCCTCTCCAAGAGCTGAAGACAGATTGACCAATTTATAATGTCAGAAATTGGCGCAAACACTCAAAGTGCTCCTGCCTGCTCAAAAAAACACAGAAACATTGTTGCCACCACCATTTAATAACATTTGTGATTTGACAAGATGTGTGTTCGGCTGTGAGGTCGTCATGGCTTTGTTTATATCCCAGAAGAAGTAAAAATGTTTTTTTTTTTTTGGATACCCTTGAAAAACCGGCACTAATGGTTTGTTTCTGTCTTAAACAGGGACAGGTGAGACAGGTGACTGTTTCTCATCGAGTCCAAGTGGGAGATCCACAAAACGGCTTATATTAGAAAAATATTGAGTGTTGCAAAGCGTAAAATGGTAACCTAAATGTATCCAAAATAGACTGTGAAATGTGCATAAAAAAGGGATGGAGAGTGTACATTTTTACCATCAGAAAATCCAAACAGTTTGACCAGTGGTGTGTTATTACTAACAGCTATGAATGTGCTTTAGGTTTGATGACATAATTGACTATTACTAACAACAGTATGGACTATTTTGATCTCCCTGACAATGACTTACCTGATATTTATAAACACTTTATAAGGAAAGCCTTTAGATAGTTATGTGTAGTGTACCATTGGTTTGCCCAAGAAGTGTTGCTACGTGAAGTAAAACATTGCTATATACAGCTTGTATTAAATTACTAGCTGAACGTGTATCATAAAATATGGTATCCATAAATGTCACATTTTTACCCCAGTGACATAATATACTGTTAAATGTCAGAAATGTTAGAAGTTAGGGCAACATGCCAAATGTATAATGCTAAGCTGGACGAGGAAAGTGTGAATATATATATGTTAGAAATAATAATGGCATTGGAGTCATGCTAATTTTATTCAAAACACAGATTGGGAGCATTTTGAAAAACTGTACTTTCCAGTAAATGGAGACCACCCTGACTGTGGGTTCAGCTGCAGCTTGAGTCAATCAGACTAATTACTGTCCGACTGTGAGGCTGAGCCCACTCCCACCGAGCTGTCAGGGCCAAATGTCACAGCGTTTGACCTGATCTGGGCTCCGGGGGAGAGGAGAGAGTGGGGAGCATTACAGCAGTGCAGATGGAACAAGTCTGATCCAGTTCACTACTTCCTCACACCAGTCTGCTGTCAGTCAAACAAACACACTGCAGGTTTTAAGTACATCAGACCATCCTGTGCAGAGTTCCATCACCAATCTATCTGGCATGTTATATTAAGTGGGAAGTATTTCTGTCTCCAAAACATTTTTACTGATTGAAAATGAAAGAAAAACATTTTAAACGTTAGTAAGATCCTTCACAAGATCCCATTTCATATAGTGGACCTATGCTTTATTTTTAACAGTGTTACCATGGCAATGCCCGAAAACCACCAATTTCCATAATTCCAATGGAGATTCTGTACAATGTAATCCTTATGGGGCACATTATGGCCCAGTAGGGTGCAGCCGTGAAGCATGTTCTTCTCAAAAGTGTAAAAGTGCCCTGGCTGGACCAATGTTCAACTATTTGCCTTGGCTTATTGTGACTACCTGCCCCTCAGCAGTGCCTTTTTCTATTTGTTCCCATGACTAGTTGAGTTGATGCATGACGCTATAGGAGCCAAGTGCCACGAAAAAAACCTCTATTATTTCTCCAACAGTGAGGAGCCCTGTGGCGTTCGGTGCCTACAGAGTAGATCCGATCTTGCATTGATTCCTTAACAGAATAAATGTGCCGTTGTATTTGATCCTGCAACAATTACATCAGTAGCATGTACACGTTAGGGCGGTAATAGAAAGCACTAGAACTCCTCCGACCGAGCTACTGTGGAGATATTAGATCAGAAGCATGACTGAGGGATGGCAGTGAACGCACCATGAAATTAGATCTGGAGAGCTCTCAAACTGAGCGGCTTCACTATGAGAGCGACTGCAGCGGAGAGGGAAGAGGACACACACAATGAATGGTGAAGAAGGCTGAACTAGAGTGGGCATCTATACAGGTTTTAAGGTGGAAGGTGTATTTTTTCTATAATGAGTCTGCCTTCTGGGTAAGCCGTGTAGCAACACAGTGTTACTTTTGCTCTTGGGGTATTGGCAGGAAAGTATTAAGAATGGTGGTTTGCAATTTGCTTGGACAGTTGATATCTATAATAAAAATGGCCTTGTCTGTATAAGACTACATTGTTTTGTACACACCTGTACTACCATAGTGCCCATAATAAAATATAGACAATATACTGTATATTTACCAGCAACCTGTAGAGTGAGCCATTGCATCATGACAGAAGCCATCTTTGTGCATGTTTTTGGTTGATGATTCAATTTTTATTTTTTTTGTATAGCCCTATATCACAACAAAGTTGCCTCAGAGTGCTTCACAGAAAGAGGTGTATGTAAACAATAAACAAGGTCAAACAAAAACAAACAAAATAAACAAAGTTAATAGACAATCAATAAACACACAAACAAAAGGACTGTCCCAGGACATCCTCGGTCCTTAGAACCTCCATTGTGGTCAGGCAAAACTCCAAACAACATATTTATGAGAAAAAGAGAAATCTTAGGGAGAACCACATGATAGAGGGATCCACTCCCAGGATGGACAGGCTATAGATGTGTCCAGGACTGATGGATGAGGTATTTGTGCTGAGAGCTCAATATGTGTGTGTGGATACAACAGGTTTAGGGGTACATCCAAGGTAATGAAGACATATCATTGTAGAGATAGCAGATGATGGGAAACCAGAGTACCTAGAGAAGGCCTACTCAAGCACAAGAACATGAAATCTCCACGCACACAAACTTCTTCCTGTGAGGAAATTGTTTGCTATCACGGTGCCTGTGGGCTTGCTATATATACACACACACACACACACGAGTAAACACAATTCACTGCATTTGTCTTGTTGAAATTTGCTTCACCCTATTGCAAACCTTGAATAGAGGAAACAAACTCCAAAACACATTTTGGATTTGATCTGAGTCATATAGTTATGAGAACACTGAGCATAGATCTTTATTGACAGACCAGAGACAACACAGTCAAGCTGCACAGCTCTTGTTAAAGCAGAGGATTAGAACAGGCTACAGAAGAGCTCACCCAAATACTGGTGATTATGTGATGACATCATCATGATACTTGAAGCTGCACGAGAAATGTTGATCAATCTGACTTTAGTCACAGGCTTGATAGTTCTATATTTTATAAGACAAATTAAAAATTCCATATAAAAGTACTGGCTTAGTGAGATGGGCTTTTATACAAATCTTATAAAAATGTAAAAAACCTATGTCGTCCTAATTGCTGTTTAATGTGTTTTAAGATAAACAGTGAGTAGTTGCCTGTCTGTCTTTATGTTAGACTTAATTGGCCATTATGCAGGATGAACCAACTTAAAGAGTAACTAAACCTTGAAGCAAAATGAACACCCTTTAGGTTAAACAGTGGCTACTGCAATTACATTTTCTGATTGGTCAAAAATATGTCATGGTACATGTCTATATCACTGGCCCTCAGGCTCTGATAGGCCCTTGTCTCATTTAGACACACACCTGTAGTAAATCAGGAGTTTGATTTGAGAGCATGGCTCATGCCACATTCACCCCAAACCTTCACCTGTCTTCACCAGGCACTGGCCATTTGTGGAGTATTTTTCAGATTTTGGCTGTGGGTTTACTATGGATCTGACCCAAGTGTTTAGTTCCACTTTAATGTCCATAGTTTCTTGGTTAGGCTCCATACACAGACTGTAGGAGGAAGTGTATCTGGAAAGAACCCATGGTAACACTGGGAGAACACTCAAAACTACACAGATTGTAGTCGGTTGCCCCAAGGATTTAAGCAGCATAATTGCTGAAAGAGAGCATTGCAAAACACTCAAGACACATTCCTACCATCATCATCATTTAAATGTAGGGTCACTACTTCATTAAGTACAATGCAATACACTGTGTGACAAACTGTACACACAGAATGGTTAAGGTTAGGGTTAGGTACAATGTAGTTACTTGTTATTACAGTTTGTTACACAGTGTATTACATTGTACTTAATGAGGTAAATACAATGTAGTTAAGGGCTATGTCAAACAAAGTGTTGTGTTGTTTAGTGTCTCCTTTTTAACAATGCCACCATAGTTTGAAATAAGTGTAAATTAAATGAAACCACTGTGAAGGTTTCTGGTCAGAAATATGGAAGCAAGACGGAAAAGCCGGGCGGTCAAATAAGGTAATAAGTCATTTAGTAGACATCTAAAGCCCCTCTGTGCTAGCGTTAGCGTTGTGTGTCAGGTGAGAGCAATGTTTTGTTAGCACTGACACACCGGCGCTGTGGCATTTCAGCTCCATGCAGATATTGATGGCCAGGCCTTTGAAAGAGTCAAACAAAAATGTCAGCAAGTCACCGTTACCGCAGCCGAACACAGAGAAGCTAATCCTTCACGCACCGTGCCAACCAGACGAGCTGACGTTAGCATGGAGTGTCGAAGAGGTAAGAAAGAGAGAAGCGACACAAGGACAATGTTAGCTTTTTGAAACACGCTAATGAAGGAACTCAGGTGCTAGGGGAGAGCGTTGCTAACATTGAGCTCTTTCAGATGTGAACTTTATTGAGATGAAAAATGATGAGAACGCAGAGGAGAGAAATGTTTATTCTGCATTGCCTGGTCCATTTTAGGTTTTGTATTCCTTCCAATCAATCAGTATTACTCGCTTTCTCTTTCAGCTGTACCCTTTTTTAAATGTCGCCACAAGTTCTAACCCAGTTCCTCCTGCCCTTTTTGCTCTTATAGGCAAAAGTATTTTCCCACGTATAGGATTATGAATGTTTTTAACTTTGCTAGTTGCTACTCCTTGTGGTCTATGAGAAAATGTTTTTTAACTAGGCCTGTGCTGTCATCCCTGACAGCAAGGTGTATATCGGCGAAACAGCTCCAGCTCTGCCACAACTGGCACCAACGGGAACCTTAATCAGACTTTTATATTGTTTTGATATTGTTAACGAGCAATTAAGAGGCCCCACCTCCAAACCATGACAAACATTGGAAAGGTCTATTTGATTTGTCTGGATGTGTTCAGGACCGGGGGTCATTAGGTGTTTCAGGTTTGAGCAAAATCGGGCAAAGTATGTGTAAGTTAGAGACTGACGTGATTCCATAATATCATCGTTTCGCAGATATAATTATGTGTAACTGCCCTCATTCTACAAAGGGTAAAAGACACTTCTATAGCTTTCATTCCGTACAGCAACATGTGCCAAATAAATGAAAATGGACAAAGGATGAGCATGGTCCCACAGTTAATGTGAAGAGTGTATTGGACAGACGTGTGGAAGTGTTGTTTTAAAAGAGCTATAGAAACGGCAGGAAGTGGGGAGCCTCAGAGCTTCATTAAGGTGAGCAATGGATTGAGTTTGAGTGTCTACAGCTTCCTCCGAGGTGAATGGATTAGTTTCCAATAACATCAGCCTTGTGCCGCACATCACTGAGCCTCTCACAGCTTCATTACAATCGGTGCAGCCAGTTCAATAACATCTACCCAGTAATGCAGACATCTTCGACTGGGGCTGAATTAGCAAAGACACAGCCAACTTTAATGCATTAATTAAACGTAGCTCCATAAAAATGATAAATATACACCATTGTTTGAAAATCCATTTACAGCAACAGTAAAGGCTTGTGTATCATGGTCTCCTATGCATTGGCATTGATTAAGGCGTGGAGAAACAACATATCATGTCATGGGAGTCATGGGTTTGCAGTGCGTAAAGATAATGTTATTGACAATGCGTCACTAGTGAATCATAACAACTTAACTTAAGTCTGTTATTACATAACTTGTTTCCTTGTGATGTCAAAGACTTCAACTGAACATACCAATGAGATACTTGCTACCAATCTGCGTAGTGGCCACATGGTGGTACTGCAGTGAGAAAATCCCCGGCAGCCATCTTGTTGCTTATCCTGGTCTTAATTATACATCCACGTCTTCACCCGCAAATATACTAACACATTCAGGCAAGGTAGGCCAAGTGTATGGCCCAATGACAAAGCAACAGTATAACGTGAGGATCAAACTACCAACCTTCCGATTAGTGGACAACCTGCTCTTCCACCTGAGCCGCCTGACCAGATGTATGAACTAAGAAAAGGTAGGTGCTATAGAGAAAGCACTCACTACATATTCATCACTCTGGCCTTGGACCATGCCAGCAAATATAAATAGAAGAACAAGGAATTATTTCAGTTCACGTTTGACTCCAGTGTTTGTAGCATAGTTTGGCCTTGTGTCTTAACTGTATTGTTGGACAGATCTTCTTATCTTTGAACAATGGAACGACGCAGGAGTGCCAAGATAGTGGAAATTATTATTTTTTTCCTATCCATTTTGATGAAGTGCTAGAAAGACTGCCACAAAAGGCCTTAGTTCCTTTGAAAAGCGCTTGTTGATTTGTTTTTGACTCCAGTATTATCGAGACTGTCAGCTCCCGCAATCACACAAAGCATGAAAATTACAGTTTCACAAAGAGCCCTTTGTTGTTTTAATGCAGCATGTACAAATCAACTGAATGTAAATATGAATTGCTCCAGCACAAGATATAGGTGTTCATTTAAATGTAAATGAAGAGATTATTGATTTAATAACAAAAACGCCTTCTGTAATAATGACTGTTAACGGTTTGCTTTTCAACACCCGATTGTGCTGAGGGCCACGGGCGCCGGCATAAAACAAAGACTATTGAGTTGTGTTTATTATGTCAGCCCACATTAATTTGTTGCCTAATATCAAGCCGTGTTATCGGGACGTTGGCAGGCGAAGGAGAGGCGAGGCAGTGGCTGTAAACAAAGCCTAAACAAGCCTAGCCAATTTCATGGCATTTGGCAGAAGGAGTCAGAGCTTCACGCCGGCTGCTCCGGGGCATTTTGTCTCAGCAGGAATCTCTGAGAGAAGTGAATATTGCAGGATTTTCGGGCACCATGTCTGCACCTGGAGAAGGGTTAGTCATCTCATTACGACTCTGTCAGGCAGAAAGACAATCAGGGGAATTGTGGGGAGCAGCGGAAAACTATTCACGGCAAGAAATGAGGTGGCTTTCAGTGCGTCAAGGTGCGGATGTTTACCTATTCACAGATAATATAATGACACATAATTAAAATGAGTGACTTCGATGCAAGAGTTGTTTGAGCACAAAATGTTGTACAGAGAAGGGTTTGTAGTGTTGAAGTTAGCACACCAATTATTGTGTACTAAAATAATATAAAATGCTTCACCTACCAGTGCTTTTCAAGACATCTAGAAGCGTGTACATTTACTCCGCAGTCACACACTATCTTTGTTGTCACAGCTGCCCTGGGGCAGACTGACAAGGATGTGGCACCCATATGTGCTACTCTAACCAGGGAACAATATAAATTATGGTTCCCAGGTCTTTAGTCTCAAAATCAACTTTCTGAACTGTTTGGAAAGATAGTCTTAAAGAAAATGTTGAACAGAAGGCAATCAGTGTTACGCCTGAGCTCATTTCACATCTAAAGCACATTTGATTTCTATTGTGAGTCCTCCCATGGGATTGAATAGTACAAACACACGTATGTATATGACATTGAAAAATCAATGTGGCTTCTTAATTGATTGCTCATTGTTTACTTGACTGGGACAAAGTACAATGCATCGGACATAAGGGCAGACTCACACATAAAGCAACCTCAGTGACTGAAAAGGCCGGTGGCCATTCATTTTCTACGCATGTGACAGCAAACAAGGTGACCAGATTTAGTAGTCAACTTTATGTAAACGCTATGGAGAAGCAAGTGTCATTGTTCAAGTAGTAGCGTCATAAACCTCCATTTGAGTTGTGACTAGCAATATGAGAACGGTGTATTTAATTTTGTGCTTTTAGTATGAACTTGCACTATAGAAGAATTTAATAAGCTGAGCTATTATCTTTGTAATCATTGGTAACAGGCAAAACTGGAATGTCTGGAGACATTTAACTTCTCTAGTAGAATAATTTGGACTAGGGTGGCTTTCCCTCTCCGGGATGGTGGAGAACTCCTGCCTCAAGTATCTCGGGGTCTTGTTCACAAGTGAGGGAAGTTTGACAGGTGGATCGGTGCAGCCTCTGCAGTGATGTGGTCGGTGTACAGATGAAGAAGGAGCTAGATCATTGTGGTGAACAAGGAGCTGGACCGTTGTGGTGAAGAAGGAGCTGAGCCAAAAGGCAAAGCTCATGATTCACCAGTCGAGCTACTCCCACCTATGGTCATGAGCTTTGGGTCATGACCGAAAGGACAAGATCACAGGTAAAAGCGGCCGAAATGAGTTTCCTCCACAGGGTGGCCGGGTGCTCCCTTAGAGAAAGGGTGAGAAGCTTGTTCACTCGGGAGGAGCTCAGAGTAAAGCCGCTGCTCCTTCACATCGAGAGGAGCCAGCCCTAGGACAAGCTGAAGGAAGTGTCTGGAATAATATACGAATACTTCTTATATTATTGAAAAGGCTATATATTATAATTATATTTTTTTGCAACAACACAAGGTCTTGTTCAATAGTTACAAAACTCTTTGGCTCTTTTCCATGGTCATTGAACTATTACATTATTTGTTTTCTAACTTTTGATGATGTTTCTTCATTAGAGTCATATATGCGCTCTTATTAATGCTCTCTGCGGCATCCTCATGTTGTCTTTGGATAAATAACTAAACCTAGAAGGGCTGCAGTTTTTTTTTTCTTTCCACACTTGTGGGATCAATAGCCTCCCCCCGAAGTGTTGAGCCGCTCGGCCTCATGGGAGATCAGATCAATGGCTACATGCCGCCACCGTGGTATGACACGCCACTGAGTCACACTTCTGTCCTTTTACATCAGCCCAACGTGGCGTGAGGTCCTCAATACACTCACACAGTGGAGAACGTCAAGTCGGCTACCCCGCTGGACGGCCCAATTCATGGACTTTTAAAAGCATTTAAGCTCACTTCAGGTTGAAACTCAAATCACTCTATTTTTGAACATCCATTTCTGTCATTGGGTGCTATTGTGTCGTTACTGTTGGCATTCTGAAAGCTTGTGCTAGTGGTCAATGCTCAACAGTTTGAAAAATATTTTGTCTAAGACTGGAAGAGGGACAAAGTGAGTGTTGCGAAAACAAAAAAAATGGTCATCTCATAACAGTAGACATTTCTGCATAGTAGCAATTTGTATGTATTTATTTGGTATGGACCTTACATATACACTGGACGGACCGGACACATTTTCATCATCAGTCCATAGGGAGCCAATAAGAAGGTTAGTATTGGGCAGTACAGTAGAATAGTTCAAATATAGCAAACATTTAAAAGGTAAATAAATAGATAAAAAGTTTAGACAGTGGGAGCAAATGTGGCATTTGATAAACTGACATCATGTGAACTCCTCTGTCCTGACTTCAGCCACTGTTATAGACAGTTCTAACATTGCATCAAAATCACTGTTTACATATATATATATATATATATATATATATATATATATATATATATATATATACAAAAATGTAAACAGCAGCATTTGAATGCTCTGAAACAGTCAGAGAAAAGCATTCATTACTTAGTAACTGTGCCTCCCAGAAGCACATGCAATCAATCATAAACTACGGCAAGGTCAAGCGTTGAAACTTTTATAACACAATGTACCAAAACAATAAAAAACAAGCTAGCCAGAGGCAAAAAAAAATCTTCCCTGGTCAAAAAATGTGCCTTGTTTCCAACACTGCTGAAATAGCTACTATACAGTATATAGAGCAGCTGAAGTAAGGTTTATACATGCAGAAGTTTACTAGTTTACAAATCTCCACATGTTATTTTCTTTTACTAATTCCTATCAACTGTGGACACTACACAAATGCAGTAACCGTTCACAAACCAAATCCTTCATTGTCTCAGTTTGCTTAAGTAGATTAGTCCAACTAGAAATGATGTGCTTTCAACTCCTATGGACTATTTCACATTGATACAATTTAGAATGTGTAGGTTAAAACAGATTATTACAATTATTTTTTGCATCAGCTCACCAGCACTGTGTTCATTGTAGGCAGGTACACAGTTAGCAAAGACAACATACCAATGCTTATATTATATTATATTATATTAGATTAGCTTATATTATATTATATTATATTATATCTGAGGTTACAGCTTTGTATTTCCATGTGTTCATACTTTCAGTTATTTCACTTCCCAAAGCCAAATTGTAAGCTACTATTCAAAATTAGAACTTACAAAAGCAAAGTCTTGTCTGTGAACATTCTTGACCTTTCAGTCTTCATAGCAGGTAGCCAAGTTTAACGCATAACGTTATGAACCATGATTTAGCAATCCTCCTTCAATATATTCCTTTCATTCATTCAGCTTTGTACAAACTACAACAGAGGGACACCTCTAAAAGTCTATTGTAAGTGGTGTCACCATGACAACAGTGAGAAGGTAACTCTTTTGGGACAGGGTGCAGAAAGAAGTGATGAGGTCGCAGTTGGTGCAGTGTGTAGAACATGAAGAACGGCCCCAGATCAGTGTCTCCCAGTGGATTTACAGAGACTTTGTTTTGTGTCACTGTGCCCTGGGCAAAAAGAACAAGAAGCTAATGCTGACTCACGCTGCTAACAGGAAACTTCATGTTGAACATATTGTACCTGTTTGGGCAATGGCAGGGTGCATTTACTTGCCATTTACTTGCCATTACATTCTATTTCTTGCTAGACTCTCTCTAAGCCATCAAATTTTGATTATGGTCCATATTTAGTTTGAGCTAATACCCAGAATAAGGTGTTTATATATGGGCTGTAATGAGTGCAAAGGTGTTTAGATAATGCCATTAAGATCATTGAGACTGGAACACTTCTGGTAAAAAAGTATGCTAACATTCAGATTGGTATTGGAGTAGCCAATACTAGTATGCAGTATCATAGAGGAGTATCATAGTCATGCCCTCACAGATGTAACTGTCACTTTTAGTTTGGGTTTACATACAGTACATGAGAATTGAATCAACTAATGTCTTCCCAGCAGTCTGCAAAGGCTGCTGCATCCATGTGGCGGTAATTACCAGAATTCAGGCTTGATTTATCCATTTTTAGCTCAGTTGAAGGCTAAATTGTTCGTTGGTGGTTGAAACGTGGAAACAGCCGAAGGTATTCACCTTTTTGTAGTCTGCTCTGTGGAACTATCTGCAGCGTTAGTTGAATGCAAATGTGGCAGTTGTCTGACAATGAACGAAATTATACAAAGAAACTCAAATAACTTCACCATTTTGGTATCCACATTTATTGATGCAATCTCTAGTATTCTATGATTATGTGTCATTACAAACTGTGAGCACTTAACGTGTAGGGACGTGCTGCGTTGAGTTCAATCCAAAATAAAATCAGTTTTGATTCTAAAAAATGTGTGGGTGATATTTGAGGCTATTGAAATCATTAGTGACTTTTGTGCCACATCAAACGGCATTTTGCTGCTGGAATAGTTTCTGACTAAGTGGGGGGCTTTGGCGCATTCAATACCATTCAGAGTGGTATTGGAAAGGAGCTAAATTGGCAAATGCTACTCAAGAGGAGCTTAGATGAAAAATAGTGCATAATCAACGAAATCAAGAAAACATGATGACATTAGGGCTTGTAAAGAGAAATCAACATCACTAAACAAGACACTATCAACATTCAATATACAGCATATACATAGAGCTTCAGCTAGTTGTGATGTGTGTCAGATCAATGGAGCCTTTAAAAATAAATTAGAAAAGTTCTCCAACACACCCCAATGAATAACACATAATTCAGATCAGCTTTTTAATAATGATTTACAAAACTACCTCAGTACCAGCCAGTTAATCAGTGTGTTTTTATTTATTTATTTGATAGGGACAAGTATGTTTCATCAATCATGTCACACACTACAGTTAGGCACTAGTTAGGCTTTTACACAGAACACAACCAAACGATAAAACATCACACATATAACATCAGGTCAGTCACATCATTAATGTTCACATTTCTGACCATTCAATAAAAAGTCTTTATGTTTATATTTATAGAGACTTCCATCAACCCATACTAGATAAAATAGATTTTACTCAGTCTACTTCATCTGACCTACAAACTCATGAGCCTTAGATGGTGTCTATCAAAGCCGATTAACGCGACAGACTGAAATGATCATTTATTCACAAATTGTAGAGTCTTACCATTGCATTCGGTTAGATGTTCAAACAATGACAAAAAAACCAACCAAAAAACCCCACCCAAATAGAGCAATTAGAACCTCTGACTCAGGCTCCCTGTGTTACCATGGGTTCTCTCTGGCTTCCTCACACCATCCATGTGCCGACTGGTATATCTAAATTGCCACTAGTGAATGAATGTGCAAATGAATGAGTGTTTTGTCTCAAGTTATTTTAAGAGAGCACGTAAAGTTTTAGGTTCTTTGTACTACATCATGATGACTTTTGCCCCATTCCATGCCTCTCCTATCATTTCGCAGGAGCTCACATGTAACTTGGTTCATGTACATGTCAGCTATTATCTGCAGCTTGTCCCAGCTCGGGGTGTTTTCTACAAGGTCAGAGCCGACGATTGCAAGGCATGCTGGGAAGAGCAAACAGCGTGCAGTAATTGATTTAAAGTGGCTCCCACACCGAGCGCTGATTTATTACCTCTCCGTGCATTTTGAACATGGCCCGCAGCTGTGGGCTCATAACCATATGAAATATACAGAACACACACGGACAGGAGCAGGACACGGGGACATGGCTCCAGCGTGTCTCAGGGGTTTACTGTGGTAAGTACGGGACATAAATATATCTTAAATCCTCATTAGGAGTGGTATTAGAATTCAATCTGTGCGTTATGTTAATTTATTCACCTACAATTTGCTAGTAATTGGTATCATCAGTAATGGTATAAATCAACCAGCAAATCCTACAAATTTGTTGAACTGTCTTTCTTTGGGTTGCTCAACTGGGTTTTAGAATGCCATGTGTGCATAGTGTTAATGTATCCACCTGTAACAACTTGGGGAACTAAGAAATTGATGACTATTTGGTTTTATGGTTCTCATTCTGTATTAAGAGGAACCCAATGTAAGATCTCAAAAAGCAAAGGGTAATTTCATTCAGAAAAATTCTTGACAAAAAAAAAAGCCTATAAAACTCCCCTGTACCTCGGAGTGCAGCCTGCCGCTAAATAAAACTTAACTCATAGCTCTGCAGCAGTGGGACACACAAGACTTAGCACCAGAAAAATCACACTACTGAACGTTTTTCAATCTATACATTTGCAGCATTCACACGTACGATACTGGCAGCCATGTTGGATTAGATAGATAGACATTTTATTTTTTACACTTTATTCCGGGCTCATGGTCTAATGGAATATTTGGAACAATAGTCAGTATCGCCATCGCCATCTAGAGGTTGAAGTTACATAGTGTGCTATTTAATTTAGCCTGGAAATGTAAAAAGGTAAATTGATATAGTTTGCAGCATTTAGCTCATCTTGTATGAAGTGGACCCCATGTCATCCACTGAACTAATCTCCAGAAAAAAAAAAAAGCTCAGAAAGTCCATACCTAAAACATTAGAGCAACCTGTCAGTTTTCAGAGAAGTACATTTTCTGAAAATGCTAAGAAATAATTGGGACCATCAATAATGTCACCAAAGTTCATATTGAAAAATAAATTATACATTTGCTCCAAACCAAAAAGCTAATTGTTAAGCCTCGATGTTGGACTTTCTTTTTTATTGATGTGGTACCAGTCGTTCCCACACCAGTCAAGGCCATCTTTTATAAATTCAGAGCATAATGTTTTTGCACCACTGATAGGATCCATAGGAAGCTGAGACTATCGGGTGTCTCGGGTGTTGGCGAGGTGTTTACTGACCTCCGGCGTTTCTATTCACACCGTCTCAATGCATGTATATAGCACACGCAGAGGAGCTGGTCCGAGCACTGGAAGCTAATTGGCTGGTGTTCGGCAGTGATCTTGACTGGGGTAATTGTTTGAAAAAATAATATAATATAATAATATAATATATCTTTGAAGACATTTTTCTTTAAAGCTGGAGTACTTAATATTCTTACTTTGTAGTTGAGCAAAAGTAATTATAATTATTAATTATATCGGCAAAACGACGATCGTATGGAATCACGTCGGTGACATTTGCACACAGGTACATACCATAAAGACGCCGAACTGTATCGATTTGGGTACTTCTACGATGAATATTAATTAATTCATTAATTATTTAATTAATGAATTAATTAATTCATTAATTAATTACAGGCCAAAACTATGAACGCAATAACTCAAAAAGTCTTTGCTGGATCTTTTTCAACTGTTGCACACAGGTACATATCATGTAGATGCAGAACTGGATTGAGTTTGGTACATTTACGATTCATGACAGTTAAATAATTCACTAATTAATGTTTTGATGCACTTTTATTGAGCCAATAATCCTGCTGAACATAAATGAAATCACGTGAATTTTGGCACATTGATCCGGGCTAGTGTATAGTTAATGTACATATAGGTGAAATAAAGAATGCCTCTATAGTGCCCCCATGTTTATGACACCTATGGGACCCACCGTGTACCCAACATAAAATATTATTATGGCCCCACCCTACCAGACAAACCAAAAAAGTCAAATAGACCCTGCCACTGTTTGTCATGGTTTGGGGGCGGGGCCTCTTAATTGCTCGTTAACTATATTAAAACCCTTAGGAATCACACAATGTCTGATTAAGACCACTGATTGTGGCAGATGTATGGGGCTATTTCGCCGATATACACCTTGCTGTTGAGTACGACAGCATAGACCTAGTTAGTAAAAAGGGAAATAATGAACTTTTAATTTTGAGGAACTGACATTGTTAAGTGAGCCTAGTCTGTACTTGATTGTAATAGTACGTGCCTGTTATTGTGGAACATATTTTGATTTGTTCTGTGTACTCTTCAGACCTGCTGTTTGGTGTCCCAGGCAAGTACACTGGAGTCAGTCACTATAACAAGAAAAGGGTGGTGACCTACACCATCACTGTAGTACTGTCCAGATACGATGCCAGGTTAGTAACACTTCTGCTAAGTCTTGGTTTAGCTCCCCTTTAATCCTGCTTTAGTCCTGGTTTATAGAACCTCTTTAGACCCATTTTAGTCCCTGGTTAGACATGCTTGTTTTGGTTTAGAACTTGTTTAGTCCTTGATTAGTTCTGATTTAGGCCTTCTATTATTAGTCCAGGTTTAGACCTGCTTTAGTCCTTCTTTAAGCCCCAGCCCCACCTCTTGAGCTCCTAAATGTCAATGTTATGGCTAAGTGAGTTGTTGCAGAGGTGAATGAAGCTTCCTTCGCTGTCCCCTTGCATGTCTTTGTGGAAAAAACAGCCAATAGAAACGTTTCTTATATATTTGCTTTTCCACTATTAATGACGATTTTGTAAAAAGCTTGACTAAACTAAACCAAGTGTAAGCTCCACTCATTTATTTAAAGGTCCTATATTATGCAAAATCAAATTTAATGAGCTTTTAAACCATGCTCATTAACTCATACCATAAGTTGTGTTTCGTTTCATTCACGCATGTTTAAGTAATTAATTATGTTGAGCTATAGTCCTCTCAAAGAGCTGAAAACCAATCATGGGATTCATCTATAAATGATCTGGTCACAAATGGGGGTAAACCACAAAGTTCTCCTGCCTGCTCCTGCACTGTCAACAAATGCACCCAGAGAAGCTTTGCTGCCACCACCATTTAACAACATATCTGATTGGTGTCATGGCTTTGTTTATATCCCAGTAAAAAGAGGTTTGTTTTTGGAAACCCCCACAAATGGTTTGTTCCTGTCTTGAAACAAGAACAGGTGAGACAGGTGTCTAATTAGACGGTTTTGGAGTCCAAGTGGGAGCACCACAAAACAGCTTGTATTAGATCAATATTGTGTGTTTGATGTTGCATGGTAACCTAAATCCATCCAAAAAAACATAATACAGGACCTTTAACCTCCAATTAGAGCTCAACTGAAAATTTAATTAAGTACCAAATCCAAACCACATTTTGTAGTAAAATGTTAATCAGACTGTCTGATGCTCTCTTTGCATAGTTTCCTGTACAGCCTGCGGTCTCGCCTGAAACAGCTCCACCCCTCGGCCAACTGCAGCCTGCGTGACGATCACATGATCCACGTCCATTTTAAAGAAGAGATAGGCATTGCCGAGCTTATCCCCCTTGTCACCACTTACATCATCCTTTTCGCTTACATCTACTTCTCCACACGTGAGTACCACACTGTCAAATTTTAATAGAAACAAATGCACATCACAATGAAGACTGGGGGCTGCACAATATATTGCAATATTTTCTTATTATGTCACAAAATCAGCAAACAAATACACTGGCCATAATCTCACCACGAATGCATCAACTCCTCACAAAACGCACAAACCAAAACATATGAACTCACCAGAGAAGTATCCAGAAATGCTGATAAGGCCGTAGCCAGAAAAAAAAGAATCTGTTCAACATAAGCCTGTGATAAATGTGAGAGGACCTGACTCAGTGATTGAGGAGATCAGCAGAACCCAAAGCCCTCCCACTGTTGCTAATGTCGAAAAAGAACCAGTGATCGAGGAGAGCACCAGATCCCAGGGCCATTATACTGGGTCAAACCAGCCTGCATCCAGAAATGCATAAAGGGACAGAAAAAAGGAAAATCTGCAGAAAGACAAGATGGACCCCATGTTATCAATATTCACGAGAGATCTGGGAGATGGACAGAATCTCACATATTTGGGATCTGAACCAGTGATTGAGACAACATTACAAAAACACATCTTTCGAAAATGCAGCCCGATAGCGTCTCTAATGAAGGGTCATGGTCTTGATTTCCTGACTAACATGTAGTTTTCAAAGTATCCACACAACTGAATTGAAAAAAATATGGTGTAGTTTTGAAGTCTGGGTTGAAATTACTTTGGATTATAAAACAATAATTTGGGTAACATCTCGGATTTTACATGCAGCATTTTATTGAAATATATATTTCTATATTTTTGTCTGTGCAGGTAAGATTGACATGGTGAAGTCCAAGTGGGGGCTGGCCCTGGCTGCTGTGGTGACTGTCCTCAGCTCCCTGCTTATGTCTGTGGGGCTCTGTACATTGTTCGGCCTCACACCCACACTCAATGGAGGGTACAAAAAGTCTATTACTGTACCATCTTTATTTTAAATATCTTCACTTGAGCCAGTTATCTGGAAAACAAGTATTTGGAGGGGGGTGTAATGGGTTTCATCAACAAGAGCATATTTAGACTGCACACTCACTTTATTAGGTATGCCTTGTACCTAATACAGTGACTTTTCTGAGGCTGGAGCCGACTTGCTTGTGTTGTCTTTCTATTATCGCCAACCATTGTCTGACCTCTGTCATCATCAAATAAGCCATTTTAGCGAGAGCTGCTGTTCACTGGATATAGTTGTAGTCTCTGTAAATCCTACATATTTTTGTATGTGAAAATAAAATCAAGTTAAGGACCACCTCAGAAATACTTGGCTTTTCAAGTACAATTTTAGCTAATTAAAAAAAAATCCCTATATAGTAAAAACCAGGATTAAAACTAAGGCTAAACAAGGACTAAACCAAATCAGGTATTAACTAGGACTAAACCAGAAGTATTTTAGGTCTAAACCAGGACTAAATTGGGTCTCAGGGCTGAATCAGGGTTAAACCAATACTACACCAGGCATAAACGAGGACTATACTAGGACAAAAACCAGAGTTGGTAGTAGTAGGTCTACCTAATAAAGTGACCCTCACCACAACCCACTTATGTGTCGTGTCCTCACCTGCCATTTGAAATCACATTTTTAGCATTAAATTATTACCTAGCATTTATAATCTATTACGGTCTGTCCCTTATTTTCATCAAAGAACATGCGCTCCCTTTCCTCATGTTTACAGCATTGGGCCAAAGAGTCAGTGGGTCAGTGTGTACAACAGACAAACTGGGCGTGGAAATGGGCCGGCTTGGGGTACGAGGCGGGAGTATTGCGACGTTGACGTATACAAAGGTCTTCCAATCACCAGTGGCTATGTAGAATGAAGATAGTGTGGCGTGACAGCAGCACATTGTTGGCCAACCACTAGACAGAACCCACACATGTTTTCTTGTGAAGGGGGTTTTCTAGGTAAGTGAGTAAGAGGAAGAAAGTAGTCTGTGCATGTACAGTAACTTCTCTGTGCTGCACGAGCCAGGCCGGGTGAGGTAGAATGCTCAACTGTGAGTCAGCTTTTCCACTAAACACACACGCTAATGCATAAAGGTGTGTATTTTTATTGGGTAACATTGCTCATTGCTTTTAACCAGTAAATACTATAACTCAAAACTGTTTTTTTAAACCACCTCTCAAAAGATAATATGGCTTCTTTAGTACCATTTTATTGGACTGAAATGAAAATCAGCACCAACCCTAGAGATAAATAAAACAAAGGCCAATAATATTATTCAAGTAAGTGTACTGTTACTTCAAAATTATATTTAAAAAAACACCTACTCAAATAAATTTGGAAAGGCCTTTATTTACATCACCCCATGTCTACACAAACACCAAATTTTGAAGTGATTTTGAAAGGACAATATTTTTTCCCCCTTTTTGCAGTGAAATCTTTCCATACCTGGTGGTGGTGATAGGACTGGAGAATGTACTGGTGCTCACCAAGTCAGTGGTGTCCACTCCTGTTGACCTTGAAGTCAAACTTCGCATAGCCCAGGGTAAGACTTCACTTCTGGCTGTTGGTGAAAAGACGCAATAAGAAGCATTTTTTCTTAACATAACTTTTACATTTCCCCCCAGGCCTAAGTAATGAGAGCTGGTCTATCATGAAGAACATGGCCACTGAACTGTGCATCATTCTGATTGGATATTTTACCTTGGTGCCAGCTATTCAAGTAAGAATATATGCATGTTTTTTAGTGGAGACCAAATCAGGGTTAAACTAGGTATAATCTAAGACTAAGGATTAAAACGGATCTAATCTAGGTGCAGTACCACAAATTAGAAATCGATAAGGCAGCACGGTGGTGCAGTGGTTAGCACTGTTGCCTCACAGCAAGAAGTGGACCGGGCACCAGGGCCTTTCTCCCCGTGTCTGGGTAGATTTACTCCGGGTACTCCAGTTTCCACTATCAACCCAAAATATGCACATTATGTTAATCCTCCAGCTAGGTACATCCTGACCAAGATCCTGGCTCAAGATCTGGTGATAGGTCCCCGGGCAATGCACTGTGGCTACCCACTGCTCCTGAAAGGTTGCCCCAGCAGCATTGTAGGATGTGTCAAATGCAGAGGATAGGAAGGACTTCCTTCATTTTATAAGAACTGGAATCTATCAGAAATAATGTGAGGGAGCTGATGTTTTATTTCAAAATTCACAGTTTATTTATCTTTTGCAGGAGTTCTGTTTGTTTGCAGTGGTAGGGCTGGTGTCTGACTTCTTCCTGCAGATGTTCTTCTTCACCACGGTGCTGTCTATAGATATCCGGCGCATGGAGGTGAGCACTGTTAGTATAACAGAGGTTAGATTCAGGTCACCAGCCCGCAAGCATTCACTACACACCATACCAAAACTCCACATTGTAAACCCAATTGTGTGTTGTGTCTAAATGAAGTAGTATTTACCTTTTTGTTATAACATTTTTTAAGTTAATATTTTTCCTATGATAAATATAGTAAAAGCAGTGGCGAATATGTATCCATTTTACAAATTTACACTACCAGAGCCTCGCTAAGGACTACCACTAGAAGGAGCCCAAGAACCACTACTTTTCCCCGTACCATAGTTTGAGAACCACTGGACTAATACAAAGCCCTGGTATAATAAAGTGTAATCAAACTTTGTGTTTTTTTTTCAGCTGGCCGATCTAAACCGCCGTCTCCCAGCTGAAGCAGGTCTGCCTCCCCCCAAACCCGGTCCTCTGAGAGCGCGCGAGATGCCCCCTCCGTCCAGACCATCCCCACACACCATCACGTTGCACACCCCCCCTCTGAGGAGCTTTCCCCGGCTGCCCAAAAGACTGCGAGTGGTCTACTTCCTGGCTCGCACACGGCTGGCGCAAAGGATTATTATGGTATGTACTGTACAGGGCTCAAAACTGCCACTAATTTAGTTGCATATGTGACCGAAATAAACAACTCAAAAAACACCTGTAACTAACACAGTTAAAAATCCAATGTGCATCCAGTGCTCATGGCCTTTTCACCTTAAGACTAGAGGCACACTCTCTTCAGTCACCGTGTCATTGTGGAGGGGATGTTATTAATATTTGTGCTACAAAACCTCAAGGAAGGAGATAGACCAAATTCGATTCTGTATAGATTTATATCATTACAAAGTTGCCTCAGAGGGCTTCACAGAAAGATGCATACAAACAATAAAAGTTAATAGACAATCAATAGACACACAAACAAAAGGACTGTCCCAGGACATCCCCTGTCTTTAGACCCTCCTTAGATCCTCCATCCGTAAGGACAAATAAATCAGGCGATGCAGCGGGTTGGCATCTAGATGAATGAGGTGAGGTA